>VZTA01004828.1:0-39395 GCA_013398855.1 Mohoua ochrocephala
AGCCATTGTATGATTCTATGAATTCTGGGAGTCAAGACTCTCTGATTTCAGTGCCTGATCACTGGCAGGAGGCAAAGATTTCACACGGATCCAGCAGCAGAACAGCCCTTTCAGCAAAGCTCCATCTAAACCCTATTCAAAGAGTGCCCAACAGTTACGTTTTCCTGAGAGGTCCTTCCCTTGCCTCTGACAATCTGTGAATTAGGAAACACCTTTGGCCAGAAATTCATCTGGACCACTGGAGTGGTTCTGGGGCTTAGGAATGTCTCTGTGATCTGTAGTCTCCATTGAAATATGTAGTACGGACCATGAAAAAGCTGCGAAAGGGAGAAAAAAGCTGGGGAATTTAATTTCAGTTAGGGTATGCTTCCCAAGGGAGATTGTGACGTCGGCTACCTTATCCTCAGGAAAGGAACAGCTGAGAGAATACAGGGTGCAGTCACCATGGACATGGCAGTGCCCCATCTTAGAAACTAGAAGCAAGCCATGCTGAGTGTGACAACCTCATGAGAGACAAAACCCCTCCTCTGCCTTGTTTCCCTGCATCACCTGTTTTTCCAAGGCAGGGAGAAGAGGACCATCTTACTGCTCCTTCTGCTTTTCTTCTAAGGCTAATTATAGCTATTCATATTGCAAAACAGGTTGGCTAGATCTGGGCAAAAATCATTTAACAGGGAAGGGTGGTAGAGTCTGTCGAGAGGTTGTATCTTGAGGAATAGAATGAGAAGAAGACAGAAACACGCAGCGCTGTGTTTTTTCCTCTACAGTTTCCATCTCTGGGTTGTAAAGTAACACATCACACAACTGCGGTGGGTAGGCCTCATTATCTAAGAAGAAGGTTTATGCTAAAACCCAGGGTTTTTCCTCAAGTACCAGTCTTCTATTGTCTGCTGCTCTGTGGTTTTCTTCTGTGCAGAACTAATTCTTCACAATACATTTCTAGAGTGGCCTCCTTTGAGTGCATTCTGAAGTGACTAGACACGGATTTTGAGAAGCAGGGGGATTTCAGGGTCAAACATTTTAAGCTTTTCTGCAGGGGAAGTTCTTCAAAGTCCTTTATATGGTTATTCTGGTATACCTTTCAGCTTCTCATGCTAAAATCAAAGCACATTCACTTTGCTATCTTTAGAAACTGAATCACGCTTGGGGGCAGAATTAACTGATTTGCAGCTGAGAACGTTCCCAGAAGTTTGCCGTACAATGAGATCTAGGGGTGTCCATGTGCTGTTGTACTGAAGTAATTTTATTGACCTCTTCCAGGTTGATCAAGTTCTCAAACTCAAACACAACTTTTCTGAGATTGATTTCAAGGCCATTAAGTCACTCACCTTGGGCAAGGTCACAGGTAGGTTCTACTAAAAATATTCCTGATTCGTGAGTTGTTATGGTGCCGGAATTAGCCTGTGCTGTGTGTTGGGTTTTTGATAGAATTGAGGGTTTGTTTGGATGGTTTTGCTGTAAGAGTTGGCCTGAGCATTCCAGTACTCCTATTTATGTATCTCATCAATGCAAAACTTTGGCAGCTTGAGTTGTTTGCACCGATAGCTATGTTAAGTACTCCCATTGCTCCCTCCAGTGAAGTGATTCACACAGCCTGTGTGGCTGCACAGGGCAGCATCCTAGCCTAATGATACCATTTTGCTGACTGCAGCGTGCTCTTCTCCAGCCATTTCTGTTTCCTAATGATAAGAACAGCACAATGAGCCTTCATCCTCTCTACATTTTTTTCACTGACAGTCTTTTTCCATTTGAATTCTGCAAGGAATATTGGATATAGCACTTAGGCCACAATTCTCCGTGTTCTGTACATGGACCTTCTTGATCTTTACTCCTCCACGCTACAAAGCCATTACCAGACCAGGAAAACCCTGCCTGAAATTTGGAAAATAGAACTCTTCTTTTTTATTGTCAAGTATGTCATATTCCTTTATACAAGAGTCTTGTTCTTTCCCAGCAAGATTCAAAATGCTTCCTTCTTTACAGACATTTCAGTCCTTTGTTCAAATTGGACCTCCATATCAAGCCTGACATCTGTCTCACCACTGCAATTTTATATGTTTCATTATTAGCACACGAGGCCTGTGGGACTGGCAGCTAGACAGAAACTACAGATATCCTCTGGTGTCTGCTTGTGCAGTGTAACTCTATAGAATGACAATGGTGCAATTCTGCATCGCGTTTTATTAAGCAGATTAACAACAGGACCTGATTATCCCCTTAGTTGTCTATAACGGTTTTTTTTCAGAATGCGGCCATCTTCCGAGCCTTTGTGGACAGGTTTGGGCACCTGACAGTTTTCAGCCCAATTCAGAGCTAAGCTGAAATTCTCATTTTGTCAACGGTCAGCTCTAGTGCTGAAAATCTAAAAGAACATTACTCATCCTGACCTCTACCCAGAACTCCAGCTATAGACACCAAATCAATAAAGCAAGGATTTTTTAACCAGAAAGATGGAAGGTAGCACAAAGACCTTCAAAAATGTAGCCAGCAAGCTGACATGGTGCAGCTCAGCGTTATGGAGAAAAACTTGATTTAGTCACAAAAATATGATTAACTTCACGAGTGCAAGTTGTTGCAAAGCCAAAAATCCCAGGTGTATCTCCAAAGGTCAGGCATTCAGTTCCACTGAACACTGCTGACTTTTCTCCTTCTTTTATTTCTCTCTTGCCCCAAAGTTTATTGGGATTTTGTTTTAGTAATAACAGTAGTTCATATTCTGTAATGACACTAAAGCCATAAACTTGGTCATCCAGGTGGTGAAAGATATTATTGCTGTACTGGAAATCACACGATGCATCCCAGGAAGACACTTTAATTCCAGCCTAATCCTAATTCCAGTTTCTTCTTCTTATGCTGAGGGAATTTCAACAAACTTTTTCTTCTGTATCAGGGTTCAGTTTCCCAGGTTTTATCCCACAGCTGTAGCTAGGCTGAGTAGAGTCCTTGTGCCTTCACAAAGTCACAGATTTTCCTCAGTCTTCTCCCTCCAGGATAACCAGTCCCAGCTCTATCAGTCCTCTCTTCACAGGAGAGGTGCGTTGGTCCCTAAATCATCTTTGCAGCCCTTCACTGAACTCCCTCCAGCAAGTCCATGTTTTTCTTCCACTGGGAAGCTCTTTCTCAGCGAAGCTGCTCTCCAGCTGGTCAGCCCCAACCAGTGCTGCTGGATGGGCTTCTTTCTGACCCAAGTGCAGATCTTTGCATTTCCTTTGTTGAACTTCAGTGCTTGTTTTCTCATCCCTCCAGCTTGTCAATGTCCCTCTGACAGGTGACACAACCATCTGGTCTTCCAACTGCTCTTCACAATTTTGTATCTTCTCTAAACTTACTCGGATTACACACTATTCCGTGCCGGAAAAAAACAAAACCAAACCAGAAATTCCTACTGGTACAGTGTTAAGAGTATTGTTTTGTTGTACAAAGAGGAGAGGTGGACATGGTAATTTTGGGAATGTCGAACTCACATAAATACGTTAACTCATCATTTATACTCTTGTATGGGTAAAATGTTGACTATTGCTTCATTTAATGATGGCTCACTCAGCGAATACGGTTGACTTGAACCAGTATCTGCCAAGTTCTTCTTTCTCATTGCTCATGCCCTCAGCAGAGCATAACCTTCCAGAGGCGTGTGATGCTTTGGAGTAGACCTAGACTTCCTGTAGTGTTTATTTTGGATGCCACTGGGATTACATGCCTAAAGGCATTCGTTAGGAAATTTAAGTGTCCACTGAAAGAGAACTGTGTGAAAAATCCGCTGTTCTACATGTCCTACATATCCGTGCTGTAATCTTCTGAAAACTTATCTCTCTTCTTTCCTGGCACACCACTGCTCATTTGTCTGCTCTAACAGCCTGATCCTGGCTGCCTAATCAGATGATTTTGCCACCTTCTTTCTTGACTCCACCATTAACTTTCCACTGACTGGGGGATCTCAAAGAGGTCTTGCAGCAGGACATCATAAAAGCTTGAAACTTCTTCCTCACCAGACTTTCTTATGATAGTCATTCTAGCTCTGCTGGAAATTTTGAAAAGTTCACTTTTATACAATGACCAGTTTTTTCAATAATAGTATTTCCCCTGCTTCTACTCCCCCTGCCCCAGCCCCATTACACTTTTTTTTAGGTACTTACACTCTAATATTTTTTTCCTTCTTTTCAAAACGGCTCTATTTTTTCCAATGGCTGCCTTACACCCAGCTCTGAATTCTGGGAAAAAACCCCTCTGTTTAAGGCACAGGAGTCTCACCTGGAATTCAAAACATAGGGACACTCACTCTGCCACAGACTACTTGAATGACCTTGGGTAAGCCATTTATGTGCAGATATAAAGGTAAGCAGGCATTTTATTCCCACTGGAACCAGTCTGAGCTTTACTATCTCCCTTCTCTATCAGTAAAGCATAGATAATAGAACAGCCCTGCATCAGAGGGGCGCTGGGAGGATAAAAGCATTAAAGGCTGTGAGCTCTTCAGATACACAGTAATGGGACCATATAGCTGCCTTAGAAAGATCAATCTAAATATAAGTGTGGCTTTGAAGACAAGGGAGTAAAAGGAAGCATCATTCAGGTAGCCAGCACACGTCTGTTGAATTCATCCTCACAGTACCCAACAGCAATAGAAAAATATTATTATCCTGTAGTTTGTTGTCATTTTTACTTCACAAATATAGAGTCAGGACACAAAAGGGCCTATCCAAAGCTCATCAGTATCAATGGGAGTTTTTCCGTGGACTTTAGTGAGTACTGGATTCGGGCCCCAAGTGGGTCATACAGTTTACGGCAAAGCCTCCGTGAAATCTTAACCAGAGTCCCAGTTCATTTACTTTAAGTGCTCCTTGCAGAGATCGTGCTGCTGTATTTAAGCACGCGAACATTCTGACCTAACTGTGAGGCTGGCTCTGTTTTGAACAAGGGATGGAACTGCATGACCTTCAGAGGTGTCTTTCAACTTAAATTATTTTGTAATTCTCTGATCTCAGAGACACATTTGCATGTGTTTAGGTGTTGTCTACAAAAAGCTACTATCCCAGTGGAAAATGTAATTTATTTGTTTGCAGGTTTAATGAATCCTTGAAAACTTCATACTGTGCCCCAACGTGTCTAAATTTTTCACCATTATTGTCCCTGGGAAAAATAATCTCTGATGCAGAGAAGTGAATTTCATTGTCTGTGTATTTGCTTCTGAGCAATTTAATATAGTAGCTGTGTAGGGATACCAGAGTAGAAGGGTAGCACTGAAAGGATTCAAGAGGATTTTGAAGAAAAAGGTTGCAAGTGTTTCTTTAGAACCTATTAGTGTTGAGCTAATTTATTTGTGTCTTCAAAGTGATCAATTAGCAGACCTTCCCACACTGGTAGCGTAAAGGATTGTGTATTCTAGCACAGGAACATAATATCTTTTATCTCTGAAAGCCTGAGCTAAAACACACTCAAGTTTCCACTGAGTCATTCAGCTTTGATATAAAGTGTACATAAAAGAAAGTTTATCTGGAAAGTAATTTTATTAAAATTATTGTGTAGGTGCAGTACAATTCTTATGATTTCTACAATAGCTTTTCTTATTAAAAGTTCATGAGGAGAAAATGGAATCTATACGCTGAAGAGATCACAGAGCAATTCATCCAAGAATATTATAATATTATATAGGGGCAGATGATAATGGGATAATTAAATCACAAGGGGTAAGTTGTCATTAACTCTGAAATACAAAAGCTGCCTTAAAGAAGTGCCTCTTATTAGAGAGTTTCTATGAAAAATGCTTAAGTCCTTCTTTTTTTTTTTTTTTTTTAAATGGAAAGACATTTCCTTTTTCAAGCTCACCAGATCACAATTTGCAGTTTAAACAATGTAACAATGGGTGCAAGAGATGTTGGGTGGACTCTTCTAGCCACTGCAAAGCTCATTTCTTTGCTTCAGGCTCTTCTTGCCCTAAATACCTATTTCTTAGACGGACCATATTGTGAACAAAGATCTCTTAGGCGAATTTTAGGGTGCCTTTAAAAGTCATTGGTTTTCCTCCTAGTAGCCTAGTAAAGCATTAATGAAAATGGAAATTACTACGTAAGATAAAAGAGGAGAGGCTTTTGGGACCAAGATGGCAAACACTTAAAATAAGCAAAGTTTGGCTACCCCAGGCATTCCAAGCAATCCAAGGTCTCAGCTAATAATGCCATCAAGTCTCTATCAAAAAGAGAGCAAATCTATTCCAACTTTTTCCCCAGCAATATAATTTACCATATGATCGTAATACCGTGCTTAAATACCTGTTTTCTTGATGACAGTGCTGCCTAAATAAGTGTCCAAGGTCATCTGCTTCTACCCAGAAATTTTAATTTTAGACTGAATTCTTGCTACTTGAGTTGATTTTAGCTGTCTTCTTCTGGGAAAAACATACATTCTTTTGCACATCATCTCTCCATCTTCTTGCATGTTTTCTTTTTTTTTTTTTATAGATTATGTTTTCATAATTTTTTTTTATAGATTATGTTTTCCATGCAGAATCACACAGAACTGGTTGTGTTGTGACAGATTGGGATTCAAATGTCAGATATGACATGTAACAAATTTCACATTGCAACTCCAAGCAGTGCCTCATTTTCAATGATAAACCGTCTTTGAGAAAACATAAAAATGCATGTCTTAAATTATCTCTGCAAGGCCTAATGAAACAAAAATTCTTAAATGTTCCACTTGGCACAAAATGTTCAATTGCAACAAAGCAAATCCAGGCTCATTGTGCTGGTTTGGGCATTCTGTTCATTCCTGGGGAGGNNNNCATGAGAAGAAGTGCCTTCACTTTGCTCTTGCTGTTCCTTGCTTTTTCAGAAGTGCTTTGGAGGGGCATTGAATGTCTGGAGCCTGTTGCCTGTTCAAAGTCTTCCTTTCATTAAGCAACAGTCAAACTGATCGAGCTCAGCTGTTTTAACCAGGAAAAACATCTGTGGTTTTCACTCCACTGTCTTTGTGGCAGACTCACGCCAGGAAATGAGATTATTCCAAAGTTATATTTTTGGGTTCCACACTAACCCAAGATACTCTTTCTGCCCTTTCTGAATGAATGATTAATGTCAGCAGTGTTTGCTGAGATTGTTGATGAACACAGCAGCACATTTTTCAAGGTACCTGCACAGTCCCTTGTAGTCAGCTCTTCTGAGACGGGTGCAGTGCGTGGAGAGTACAAGTGTCTTTTACCTCAAGGTCGTGGGTTCAAATCTGGTGACAGTGTCCAAGAAGTAATCTTGCCAGGCCTGTTCAGCACCTTGGCAAAATGAGGTGATGGATACACTTGAACTCCCACAGAATCATACTTCTATATCTCAGACTTAAAAAACCAGAACAACCAGAGCTTCAGCATACCGAGTAAATTCCCCTTTGTGCTTCTACCTATGATTCACTTAGATTACTTAATTACTTAGGACATAGACTTTTAAAACAGTCTATGTCTGCTTTCACTGATGTTAAAAAATATTGCAGTTAAAGAAATCTGTAATGGTCCTTCCTGTCTGTAAGTGAATACACAAGTAAAATTTGGGCTCAGGTTTAAGTTTCTGAATGACATGAAATTAATATTTATAAAGACAGAACAAAATATATTGAATAATGATTATGGTCCTTTTTTACTCAACGATACCTTTAGAGAGAGGGCATTTTACCCACTCTACCGGCACAAAAATAACACTTCTGATTTCTCTTTGATTCCAGTTTCCTGTCCTACTTGTTATCATAGACGATGTCAATTTGCTGTGTCATTACTGAGCAGATTAATGCTTGGTCCTAGAGAATTCTCATGGAATTCTGTTCATGATGAAAATTAATTTCCCATTACTGAGATATGAAGACTCAAAGTTGCTTTATCTAAGATCTTAAAACTAGTGTGTTGTATGTGGCTGAGGTATATAATGAAACAGCAGTGGAACAGGATGTCTGATTTTGTGAATAGGAATAAATCAGCACATCAGTTATGTTGATACAATCCATAAAGTTTAAAAAATACAACCGCATGTTAGCCTTAATCCTCATTATCATGGAAAGCCGTTGCAAATACATGGAAAACCAACGTAAAGCTTGCTGAGCTGTGACATTGCAGACAGCTTCCAGGGATCAACTACAGGACCCAACAAGAAGCCAGGCCAACTTATGCACAACTCAGCAGATAAAGCTTAAAAATTACTTCCTAAATGTAGGGGTAAACTTAATTTGTGGAAAATGAGCAGTTTAATTACTAAAAGCTGGAAAAGATTGCCTTCTTATTCTCTGTGTAGAAATTAGCCAAAATAACTCGTTCTCCAGTACTGGGAACAGAAATGGAATGCTAAAATGTCAGAAGATCAAACCAAGCCAGCAGCAGCAATTCAGTGTGATTTTCCAGGCCAGTGAAATGCGTGGAAAGATTCACAGCATTAACAGGTCAGAGGACGGCCAGTCAAGTTTCTCATGACCTTGGCTGCAGCACAGACCACAGAACTTCACTGAGTTGCTTCTCTCACTGAGCGCTGTGTCATGCAGTGAAAACACCTTTTGGAAAAACATTTTATTGTGATGCAAAAAACTCCAAAGGACAGAGTGTCCTTTAATAAGCCTTTCATAGAGCTAACCATGTCATAATCACAGATTTACATTATCCTCTCAAGAATTCAGAGGGCAGCACAAGTCGTTCACATCCAAGTTGTGCAGCTTTCTTGTTGAGAGCAGTAAAAGCCCCCCTTCCTGACAGACATTAGGCACACACCTAAAGCTGTGTGATAAAGCAAAATGTACCTGCGCACGTGAAATTTTTACCAGAGGACTCTGGAGTTGTTTTTGGTTTGTTCTTTTGATTTCTTTTCTTTTTTTTTCCAAATTTCAAAGTCTTTCAACAACAAATCTCTGAGTTGTCATTCATGCAAAGCTTACTTTGACAAAAGACTCATGGAACTGGCCCTTAATGCAACTTTTAAAAATGCCTGCAAAAGTGCTGAATTTTAGACTTTTCAAACTACTGTACCATGAAAAAGGAACTCATTATTTCCTAGGCTTTACCTTTTGCACACTGGGGCAAGACAGAACAACCTAGATTGCCTGGTGTATAAAAGATACCAACAAATTCACCTTTTGTGTCAGAGCTAAGAAAACAATAAAGCCTGAGAGTAGGAATGTTTACAAAGGGTTTTATAAATTCAACAAAGATGGCAAATACTGTAAATCAGTCTTTCAGTATATATAAACCTTCTTGGAGGAACTTGGAAGCAATTCTTTGTCTGTTTTATAACATCTCAGCCAAAATCTCATTAAAAACCTGAATGCAGTCAATTCCTACACACTTTCAGAAGAGCAAATGTGAACTTCTGCAAGATTGCAGGTTTTCCAGTGGCAAAGCCTCACTGTTTCCCTTCCCATCTTGCAGCCCAGAGGCTGTGCCCCTGACAGCTCTGCAAACTGAGCATTTCTCCTGTAAGACCCCTGGGAGAGCAAGCTCATACTGTACCCTGCTTTGCTGAGAAACAGCCAAACTCTTCTGTGTTCTACTTCCACAAAAACACTCAAACATAATTAGAAATCTTTCTCGGCTAATTCCCTCTGGCTGCATGGCATAACAGTCACAGATCTTGAGCACAAAAATAATGTGTGATTTGGGCTGGCTTTGAGATTTCTCTATATTTTCTAATACAAAAAAGAAGTTTATATAATTAAAAAAGAAATGTCAGCTTTGAGAGAAGACTTTTTTCTTTTTCCCCTAAATCCTGACCACTTGGAAAATCATTATGTTTGAATAATAATGGAAAAATTGGACCTTATTTTAAAATTTAACATCTTATTCTTTCAAGATTTGAAAAGCAAACTTGAAAAGCTAGGAATCCATATTTCCCAATGTCATTGGAAGTATTCCCAAAACTTTCCATGCTAGAAGGTTGGGGTTTTTTTTGTTAGCAGGTATTTTTTAAGACTTTGAATAAGTTTTGATACTGTATCTATGTGCATTTGTAGGCTTTTTTCTTGTTTGATTGACCTAGATATAAAGCGCATCATGTTTGAGACCTCTGAGCAGCATGAATTTCAATTTCTGGAAAGTAAATAAATGTGAGTTTGGAGAAAATAGAAGATGGCTTCACTGTCCTTCCCTGACTTTCCCAAACAATCTTTGATATTAAAACTTTTGGAACTAAATTTTTTACTGTGAAGGTGGTGATATGATGTGCTAGCTGTTGTCCAGACAGTAGAGAAAATGGATGAGGAAAAGAGTGCGGTGCAGGTTTTTATGTCCAAGACAACTTAATTCACGGTAAGTAGCATTATAGAAGAAGGACTAGGATTGGGAACCTGATGGGTCAGGCCAGGGAGAACTTGTAGGCTGCTGAAGGAGAACCTGAACAGTTGAAATTGGATAATAGATGTAAAAGGGGTGGGTAAGGCAAAATAGGATTCATTTTCTTAACGCCTTCCTAAAACAGTCAATTGCCAGAGTGTTTTTCTGTTTCACTGCAGACAGTTTGTCGCTGGACCCTGAAGTCTCAAAGGCAAATGCCTATGGTTTCACGGGCTGCCTGTCCTCTGTTCAGTACAACCACATCGCTCCCCTCAAAGCTGCCTTACGCCATCCCAGCGTTGCTCCCGTGACTGTCAAAGGTTCCTTGACTGAATCCAGCTGTGCATCCATAATGGAAGCTGACGTGAACACAGCGACCACAATATATTCCTCATCAGGTGCGTCCTGCTGGGAGGGGATTGGGGAGTTTAAAGGATCCTGTAGAGTGAGCTTTCCTTCCTTTTTGCTGTAATGCAGTTGTGACAGTATGAATAGTGGAACAGGGAAGTTGCCTTTTTTCTCAGAATTAAGAGTGTTGAGGATGGGCATCAGGATTAGCCAAGGCCTCTTTAAAAGTCACTGTTCTGAAACAGTGTTTTCAGATGAAGTTCCTGGATCACCTAAAACATGCCTAGAACAAACAAAAAAGTCCCAGAGCTGTAATGGAAAAGCGTTGAAAGTTTGGCTATGCACCCGATTTGTCATTCCTGTCCACTCCAGGTAACTCCGGTGCTGCAGATCTCAAAGGAGAACATAAATGTTTACACAGATTCCATATCCCAGTGGTGATGAAGCAAGAGAAGCCATACAAAAAACAAGTCAAATTTGTTCCCACCCTAACAGAAATGAGCAAAAGCTCTTGTACAAACCCCTTGGCATGTGCATGACTTCCACTGAATGCTTGTACTTCATTCTCTTAGACTAAAGAGAGGAAGCACTACTTGAGCAGTACCAGCAAGATGATCCCAATCGTTTGTATATCTTTTGCAATCCTGAAGCTGTCCTCTGGGAATCTGAAGTATTTTGCATATGTGAATTTGTATGCAGAGAAGGAAACTGAGAGCAGCTGGAAGTGTTGTCACCATGAACAGGGACAATCAAGTTGCTGCTTTAGTCACCAGTGGATGAGGCAGAATTCTTAATGACCAGAAAGGGGTACAAATTAAGGGCTGGTTTTTTGCCCCTTGGCCTATAAAGCTACTTTCTCCTTTTTGATAACTAATAAAACTCTGGTTTAGATCATAATACAATTCCTTTGACATTTGTACTTGCATCAAATCCCCATTTCCTGCAGCTTCTGCCTAAGATATTCAGCCGAAAACAAATGATGCTATTAGCATTCTGCATAGGGAAAAAGGCTGCTGATTACTCTGGAGAGCGGCTGCCAGTGTGCATGTGCTCCTCCCCAGCCCCCCACTTCCTTCTCGCTGCCTGGAGTTGTCTGAGGTAGCTGCTCTGACGCACAGAGAAATGTGTCTTGTGAGTCCTGAATGGGCAATGATACTGAAAAGATGAACTCTTTGCCCTGTGATCTGTCACCGCAATGATCTAATTTTTCTAAGGAGTTTAGAAAGCAGTTAAAACCTGAGGCTCAGAACTTCGGGACAGAACACCGAGCAGAGTGTAGCATTTGAACTTAAATATTTAGAGCATACAATCAGCTGCAGTCTATTGTCAAGGTTAAGCACTGTTGCATCAGAAATGCAGAATTATTATCAAAACTCATGCCTGTCTTTGCCACTCTGTGCTCTAAAATATGATTTCCTCCCAATTTGATGAATTATCTGACATTCCAGTCTCACTATTCACACTGGATTTGATTAAAGCCTGAATAAGATCTTTAGAACAAGTGAATTCTGAAGACTTCATGTCTTTATATGCTAAAGTAAGAGCACTGGGCGGTTGATTCTTGTTAAAAAAAAATTTCCAATTTGTAGCAAATTATAATTTCTATAGATGTACTTGAGCATTACATTTATACATGGAAAGGACACATTTTAAGAAATAAAAAGAAAACAGAGTCAAGGATTAACTTTCAAATTTAGTGCCTATATCTCAATTCATCACTTCCCAATTTCTCATTATTGAGTGTCTGAGAAGAAAAATAGAACTTCAAAGGCGGCTGTACATGTCTGCGTCGATATTCTAATGTACAGATACAACAAAAAAAGCCCACTAGGAAAACTCTTTAAATGTGTGAAAAAAGCTTTCTATATTTGTAACTTGAAAACAATTGAAGTTATTTCCTTCAGAAAGGAATACTTGTGTTCAAAAAATTTTCCTTGCAGACAGATATGGAATAAAATCCATTCACACAGTTATCTGAACACACTTCTTCTGATTAGGAAACACAAAATGAGAGGTGACTTACTGTGGTTTTGATACTTAACAAAGATCTGCAGATCACCTTCTTCCTTGCTGAGGCACATGTAAAGATTTTGTTATTCTGAACTCTATATTGATGGTATAAAGATAATGGACTTTTCCTACGGTATTTTTTCTTAATATTAAAACACTGTAAAAATTACAGAGGAGATTCAGCTGCATGAATGGTGGAGTCTTGAGCTGCCTGTCCTCTTCAGCTGAGAGCCGGTCTTCAAGCATTCAAAGTAAAAAATGTCAAATACTTTCATAAGTCCAGAACTACACAAAAAAAATTCGCTTCTGAAAGGCACCTTAAACAGTGAAGTCCCTGTCTCACTGTGCTAATTGTGCTGGACCTGGTGTTTCCAAACAAGCTCTAACTGGCTAGGGATGTGCCGGGACAGCCTTGGCTGTGGCAGCTATGAGATGGTGAAGCTGAGGATCCTCAGAGGAAGGAAAACAGGAAGAAATGCATGACTGCAACTTTTGACCTTCTCACGGACCTGCTTGGAAAAATCCCACAGGATAACGGACCTGGTGAGAAGAGTGGCATGAGGCCCAGAGAGGTTGTAAAGTCTTCATCCTTGGATGTACTCAAAACCCAAATGGATACAGCTCTGAAAAACTTGCTAGAATAACTTGGATTTGGGTAGGGGTTTGGACTAGATGATTTCTAGGGGGGCCATGTGACCTTAGCAGGGCTTCCATCCTCAGTGAATCAAGCTGTAATGTCATCAGTTTTACATAAAAGGAGGAGGATGTCCTGTTAAGATCGCATATGAGACCCAGTATTGCTTTTCCTTGGCTTCAGAGTTTATTGTGTTCCCACTGGAGATGGCTCTGCTGTTACAGCCCATCTGCTGCACTGTAACAAACCCTCCTCTCCTTGTATCCTGATTTTATTTCTCAGGCAAAATATAATTCTTGGGGCTTGTGTCTGTTGGCCTTCATCCTGAAACTGATCTTCAACATTTGTTCTGGTTTCTTCTCAGTGCTTAAATTCTGGTAACCAAAAAATAGTGGTGTGCTGGTTGCATTAGGTGTCAAATCTTAAATAATCCTTTAGGCACAAATAACGTCTTATATAAATTTTTAAGGTAGAAATTTAATTTCATGCTTTTTCGTACATGGTTAATAATTTTTCATGACTCTTTTTGACTAGTGCCATACATTGGATACCAGCTGCAATTTTTTCTCTAGTACAGGAGGACTGTTGTAGAACAAAAGTAAACTTTTAATTGTCACTGAATTCACTGGCTTCAGCTGAGGGATGGGGTAAAAAATATCTCACCAAACTTCCATTATCCAGAAAGTTAACTCATCTTGAGTCTGAATTAATGATTGCTCTCCTCTTCTAGTTTGTGGAAAGAAATAGGTGAGTCACACTGTCAATCTTTGACAGCCATCTTAGGGTATAAAATAATTGTAGGTTCTTCTCTTCTTTGACTAAACAAAAAACCCCTGAAATTACTAGTTTTGATTTATATAAATAACTCCCATATACTGAAAAATGAAGTGAGATGAATCTACTCATGATGTACAAAATTATTATCAACTGTGATCTAGTTTTGAATTTGGCCCTGTTTTGAGCTTACGCTCAGAGGCCTGAGATTAGGCTAAATAACCCCCAGATTTCCTTTCCAACCTAACCTTTTCTATGATGTGTTCTATATTTGTGTGTAAAAAGACATTTTTATTCCCATTCCAGTCCCACAAATGTAGTAGACGAGATAAAGCGTTGCCATGACTGTTTGTTTCTTGGCAATGTCACTCTGTGCACACAATAACCCGGCAAGGCTGCTCTTGTAAATAGGTCTCAGGCCGAGGGTTCAAATCTGTGATTGGTGATTACCAATCATGTGGAAATGGGTGTGTTGGAGGTGTTCAGCTGCCCCCAGAAGTGCCTTTTGTGTCCATAGCTCAGTCAAGGGACTGCATCTTTTCAGTCTGGGTGTGATTGAACAGAACAGAAATCCTCCCACCTCTAAAACTTGCAAGTAAAGCTGCATTTTTTAAAACACCAAAACCTCTTTGAGGCTCGTGTCTTTGCACCTCTTTGGGGCTGGTATCGGTGATGTAGATGATAAGGAAAATGTGTCCCCTTTAAGAACCTAAGTAGTGTAAACCCACCATCATTACAATTCAGGGTGTCTTGATGCACAAACATGAAACTGTTGCTTGTTTCAATAAAAAACATCTTCTTCAGCAATGGCATGACAAAATGGGGCTGACTCAGTTACTAAGGCGAGGATGTCCAATTACAATAAAACTTGCAACACCAAATTTCTCAGTTGGGCTTCTACCTCTTGCATCAGGAAGATCAGTTTGGCAGAGCATTGCATAATACATAGCAGAGACAGTGATCCCTGACTCCCTCTCTCCGTACATTTCTCTGTATGATAGCCTGGAGGCTTGTAAAGGAGAGACACACAAATATGAATCCCTTCAAAGGAGAGGGTAAGCTGAAGAGAAAAGTGTGGAGGTGCAAAAAAGCTGGATTCAGCTAGCAGTAGAAAACATGGCATTTTCTGAAACATGCTGGACTAAAAAACAAGTCCACTGCTGTAACTTCACTGATGTCAAGAAGGCCTTAACCTCTCAGATTTGGATCTGAATTTGAAACAGCATGTCAGCTATTTGACTCAATGTTTCTGCAATAGTCATTTGGGGACAGAGTACAAGAGAGCTCAAACATCAAGGAGCCTTTAATAGGAGTTAATTTCTGATCCCTCTCTGTTTTGGATCCAATTTGACCACTGCATTTCTGTAACGGAGATAAAAACGTCCCTTCCAAGAAGCTGTCCCAAGCAGAGACTGCTTCTCTTCATGGGATTCAATTCAAGTTGTATATCTCATCTACAAACATAGGTCAGGTCTAAATCTGCCTACCATCCCTTTCCTTTGGCTTCTTTCTGATATCATTTCTTAGGTAACAACAAAAAAGATAATAATACATCTCTGACTGAGAGAAGCTCCCAATAGGCTGTTCAGTTGAAATGTCTCTCTGATTCTTCTGATGAACTGAAACAACACTTTCAGATGTTAGTGCGAGCCTTTCTGTTTCCTTTTAAATATGCCCTTAATAGAATTTGCTCCTGAAGGTGTAGAAGAAAATTGTTCTGCAAACTCACTTTATTTTTCAGGCCCTTCTGGTTCAGTTCTCCAATCCCCCAAATCACATCTTTTGAAAACAGATTAGAATTCATGAGAGGAAGAGGACACTTCTGTCTAAGCCACAGAGAAAATGAACAGTTGATACAGAAAATAAGTTCTCTTTTGTTTAACCTACTGCAGATCCTTTTGGGAAGACAGATGAAAGAGAACCTCTCACCAATGCAGTCCGAAGCGATTCAGCTGTGATTGGAGGTAACTTCCTTTTTAAAGACTACAGTCAAAATATTCTGTCAAGGCAAACATCTAGGGGACTTTGAATTTGGCCTCCATGAAATCTAGTCCAAGGGGGTTTTTTGTAATCTGATGCAGCTCTGGTATCTGCTCTATTTATTAGCACGTATCTGTGTCAAGCTACCTAGGTAGGCAACGGCATTATGGATTATTGTGGTCACACATGGATCATCAGGAACCTGAGTCTTCTAAAATATAACCAAACTCTGCCTGCCTGCCTGCTTGCTTGAGCAGGGGATCTGGACAAGGTGATCTCCAGAGGTTCCAGCTGTTCTCTGATTCCATGCGAGCCTGCGTTCTGAGACCCAGCTAACTAGTAATTGTTTTACACACCACCCTGGTGAATACTTTGCAGACTATTCATGTATCCTGTATTTCTTGAGCTCGCTCTTTGTAACCTGGTGGTGTAGTGGAACTCACCAGGTGGTATGGAAGTATTTATGTACTGGGGAACATTGTCCTCATAATTTCATGTATGGTTTTCATTTTCCTTTAACGGCCTAGAAGACAATTTATCTGTTTACTTTGTAAGATGCCCTGTAGTGAACTGCCTTTGATAATATCTAGAAGCTATAAACCAAAGTGTACAAGGCTCGTGCAAAGTTCCCAGAGTTAACACAGAAGAAAATATGACAGAGCAGGAATTTGTATGAGCATACAGATCTAGTGGTTTAAAAGCAAACATACTGAACTAGCTTTATTTCCAGTGAAAGCAGAATTTGACAGAAATTAGGTCAGTTATATCAATACTTGCTATTTTAACTATTCTTACGGTGACAAAATAGAAATAAAAACTACCAGGGATGGTTTGATAGAGGCATATGATTGTGTATGGACTGAGATGAACTGATCTATCATACCAGCTAGCTGCTGTGCATTGGTAATGCATTTTTCAGGTAACTGAGCCTTTTTTTTTTTGGTTTTCATTCTTTCTATCCTCCTTTTTTTGCCTCTTTACAGGTGTAATAGCAGTTGTGATATTCATCATCTTTTGCATCATTGCCATCATGAGCAGATTCCTCTATCAACACAAACAAGCACATCGAAATAGCCAGAAAAAGGAGAAGGAATACCCGGAAAACCTTGAGAGCTCCTTTAAAGCTGACATTGACTTGCAAAACACAGTGAGCGAGTGCAAACGGGAATATTTTATCTGATGGACAATGCAATTTCTTCTTACTCTTACTCCCCTAAACTTCCTTTCTTTATTCCTTTCTCCCTTCCTTTTTTTCTTTTTGAAATTTTTTTTTACCACTCATTTTTTGCTAGCTTCTTTTTCATTTGGAAAAGACCGCCCTGCACAGGAAACACTGAGAACAATCACAGTGCCTCATTCTCTGCACAAGAACCTGGCAATCACAGTTTACTTCTGCAGCTCAAGAGACCTGTTATCCCATCCTACACAAAATAAGATCCACATGCACACCTGGTTTCTGCTGTCAGTTCTTGGATGTTTCAAAGTCCCTACATTTATTTGGGTTTTTTTTTCTCTGGAGCCATTTAAGTCATTGCTTTTACACTAGAGCTGGACTATGTAAAGTACAGGTGAAGTAGTTGAACACATAGCTCTGCAGATACTGGGACAGGATAGAGGGAAAGAATGAGACCAAAACACCTGATTTATTTCACGGGCTCATTTACAGCAATCATAAAGAACCAGCCAAATTCTCAAATGTTATTAATTGATATCTTGTCTATTGATTTAAATGGTGTTAAATTAATTTGTGCCAGTTGAAAAGCTGGTATGACATAAAGGAAAATAAAACTGTCCTCATTAAGCTCCTTCCCCCAACCTCCTGTCCTTTTACTGTAACTTTTAGGCTTCTCAGTACTTTTCCAACAATATATGTATCAACAATAAATATCATTCCTATGCACCTCTTTCACCTCCATCTCATAAGGCTGGCTATGTAGGCCCAACATACTCTAGTATAACCCTAGCTGAAGCATGGAAAATAGTAGCTTGAATCTCCAAGGGGTTTAGGAAGCTGCTAGGACTTAGGTGCTCTATATTTGTCTGAAATTTTAGAAATGCAGCATTTGCCTGTTCATGCCACATGGAGGATGATCACACACTGAGGTTAAACGCTGTTGCCGCTGTGGAAAAGAAAAAGTACGTAGATGAGAAAAAAACCAAAATAGTTTAATCTTAAACATGACTCACACCTTCTGCCAGCTCTTCTAAAAAAAGAGAAAATAAATCCTGCTACTCAAAAAAACCTTCCAAAACTGTATGAAAGATTGATTGGTATTTCCTGTTTGTAGAAATTGGAGTAACTTCTCCAAAGCTAAATAGAGAGAGGTCTGATGTCATGTCTAAAAAGATGAACGTTTGATAAACCTTCTTTACAAGGAAGAACATTAGGGAAACAAAGAGATCCCAAATACTCTACTTCAAATTAATCTTCTCTCCTTTTTTCTAAAGTCTTCTGTCCTTTCCTGATTGGGAACACGACTGAAGGATCAAATTCTGCCCATTTTTCTTGTGCTGCATGGTTACAGTGTGAGGATGAAAAACCTCCTTTTCAATCACAGACATCCTAAGGGTAAGAAATGGAGGAGTACCAGCAAGTGAGGTTTTGAACACCCTGCTGTGTCCATGTGACATCTGCCTTTGCAGGTCTTCTAAAGAGTATGTAGAATTTGCTGGTGGTTGAATTAAGCCTACAGTTAAGGAAAAAATCTTATTCATTGCAGTACTCTTGGTAAGAATCAATTCGAGACAATTGATTATGCAGCTAAAATCTCCTTCTTTGTGCTACACCCTGTGCAGTCATCCTGGGGTTTCCACATGGTGGTCCTTTTTACATAAATTAAAAATATAAAGAATCCCAGTATGAGGTAATAAGCCACAGCAAACTAGAGATAAGCTTACACATGCAACAGGTGCTGTTTTTCTAGGCAGTCCATTGCAAAGGTATGTAGATGTTTATTTGTTTGGGGTTTTTTTAATGGGAGGAGAGAGCAGACAAGGAGGAATAAATAAATAAATGACTGTTTGGATACAGTGATTCTTTACCACTTCTTTTGGAGTGTTCAATGAAGAGAAAGCAGTCTTGGAATGGCATCATTCTTACATGAAGAGGAATATGAGGCCAGCCCTATAACCAGAACTCTTCACTGAGCAGTTTTATAAAGCTATCTATATTGAAACTAGTTTGGTGCCATTCTTCCTCAGCCATGGTCAACCGCAGCCCTTTTGCCACACACTGGCTGTTTGGATGACACGATTACTTGACAGTGTTTCTGCCTGGTGAGTGTTGGAGTGATGGACTCAGTAGCTGGGTTCTCTTTACACTGCTTTGTCTTTGTCAGTAAAATCCTGGCAAAGCAATTATCCTCTCTCTTTCCTTCCTCCAGATCAAGCTGCTTTGTTTGGCATGGCAGAAGGGGAGGAATAGGAGAGTTCGTGGGCCCCTCTACCCGTGTTTGAGTTATCTTTTCTGAAATGGCCTCTGTATGAGACATCTCTGAGGTCCTGATGTGTTTAGTTGGCTATATGAAGAATGGAAGAGGAAGGTAAAACTGCAAATTTAGCTATGTTGGGGTGCATCTGTAGAAAGAAAGAACTGCACATGCATGCACGTAGGAGTATACAGAGAGATGCATCCATAGCTGTGGATGTACTGAGATGGGAAGATTTTTATGCTACAGGGCTGAACAAATGAACACATTTGTATGGACTTCTAAATCAGGATGTCAAAATTATTCTTATTAAACAATAGCTAAAATATACTAAATTAAGTAGTCTAAATATGAACTCCTTTTTGTTTTTTACGTTGTTTTGTTCTAATGCTTTCTTTAATGAGGGCATAATCGGTTTTCCTTCAGTACCAGTTAAAGGCAATTAATAATATTTTATTTTATAAAAGAGAAGAAATACAGTTTTGAAAAAATATGCTAGCGCTGAAATTCATTTTCTTTAGTTCAAATTGGAACTTTTCCCCCATCTATTTAAAACCATTTCTACTATTTTTGTTAACGCTTCTCTTTAAATGGGGTGTTTTCCCTTTTTCTTTTAGCTGTCAATCTAGGTAATATTTTTCAGTAAACCCAGGGATAATATTTTTTATACATAGGTTTCATTTCAGTGGAAAACCTGAGACTGTCGAAGAGTTGTTTGGAGGCACCGAAACCCGAGATGAGTTTCATAATAAAAGTAAGGGACTGATAGAAGGATACTGTCTCTTTTTTTCTCTTGGTGATATGATATGTAACCTCTGAAAATTATTATTGCTAGGCAGCGATTTTTAGACTGTGAAATTACAAAGTATCTTGGATATGGATTTAGGCACTGCAAATTCCCGTTTTCCAGAAGAGACTTGACCAGTAATAGCCGTGGTTGTAAAGATATTTAGTCATGCCGTCTGAGCTGGATGCCCAGAAGGACTCTCTGTGAATCCCAGTGCCTGGCTACAGAAAACAAAGGAAAGCTGTCAGAAAGCTAAATCCAACTAACTTTCAGTGTGATATAGGCTGCCATCTGGGTGAAGGATAGGCTTTACAAGGAAGTTAGTCTCTTGAGGATGTGGATCAATGCTTAAGTGACTAAACAAAATGAGCATTTAACTCAAATTAATTTCAGTTGAATTTCTGCATCTGCCTTGCTGTGAAATGTTCTAATATACTACAAGACATTTAAATATCTTTGAAAATTAAGTCCCATTTCTCTTTTGGAAATAAAACTTTGGTCCTAAGTAAGTTAGCTATGTAATTGGCAGTTAGTATTTCATCTGTCCTTATTCACTTACTAGAGACAAGACAGTGTGAGTGTTTTGGTCAATTTTTAACGTGTACACTGTTGTTTTTTTCTCTTGTTCTTGCCATGGCTCAGCACTTAGGTTATGTCTGCAGTGAAAAAGCCAAATAAAAGACATACGGCTAAGCCAGAATTCCCACCTGGGTAAATATGACTGTAAAAATGAGACATATAGAGTTGTGCTGTTAACAGATTGTGTTCAGTCATGAGATGCCCCTAATATTTAAGTTAAAACTATAGCCAGATTACAAAAATAAGATGCTTTCACTCGGCTTTATTTTAACCTGATCTAGCTAGACTTAAGTCATCCTATTTATCAATTGCTCAATTTTTACAGTGTAAGCCAAACCTTTATTTTAATGAGATCTTTGACTATATTAGCATTTAGCTGATCACGTATTTCACATATTGGGTGAGGAGCAATCAATATATCATATTGTTTCACTATGGTGAGGGGTTATGAATCTTTTCCTAATGAAGTCAGTTATTGATTTTGCTGAAGATAAGATTGAGTCCAAGACCTGTGAAGCACTTGGATATTGCTTTTGTCTGAGTCTTTTGGGTTTGTTTCATTTTACATTTGGTTTTACCAACTGCCTGTTTTACAATTGTCATCCTGTCCCGTCCAGCCCTGTGGTTGGTGAGGACAGGGAAAATGTCTCAAACATCCTGTCAGATTAAATGAATCACTAGAGATGCCTCTTTCTCTCCATTGATTATAGAGACAGGGTAGTCTCCTGGCAATAGAGAAGTTAATTCTAGCAGAATTTGCCTATGAATCAGAATTTCACAGTAGTTTTTTGCAGATCCAGCAGACACATCTGCACAGGTATTACAAGTGACTTTTCTTTTTCCTGAGGTGACAGCTGGGGTCAAGGAAGGACACCTTGCATCTAAAATTACACTAAACATCTCTGCCTAGTAAATGCATACATCTCCTTGTAGCCAAATACATGAAAATTGAGTTTCAAAGTCCCACTTTGAGCCAGTGAGAATCTGATCAGGAATCTGTGGGGCTTGGAAGTGGATAATTCTGCTTTCAGTCTATTCTAGCTCCAATATCCATTTTTTGCCTCACATGGGAGCTTTGGCAGATAGCATATGTGAAGCCAGATCCACACATTTCCAAATCTAAAGCTAACTCAGCCCCCTCAGATGCCTTTCTACATGTCTGGTGTCATTTGAGATGACACCGGGGTATCTCTGCAGCTCCAGTAAGGATGTAAGTCTCCTGTCTGTCATATCTTGCATCTGTTAGCCCCACGTAGCTATGTCTGATACTTGCTGGCTTTTCAAATTACAATAAGTGCCCTTCCAGAACCCCTAAGTTCTCAATGAGATGAATCCCTGAAAAAATAAATCCCATCTTCAGAACAAAATCAACCTTCCTTCTCATCAGTGTAAGCCAATCAGTTCACGTGCATCCTCCACCTCAAATTAACAAGAGTGTAGAGGAGGCAGAACTTGACCTCTTTGTGGTCCACCATCTCATGCCATTGTCTGCACTCACCTACATTGTTGCACCCACTTACACAAAGTTTAGCCTAGACGAGACCAGTTTCAAGTATTCTGCTGCACTGCCAGTTTTTCACAGACACAAAGTAGCTTGTTTTGTATTTTATTTTTCAGAAAGCAACACTTTGTAAAAGACTTGAGCGAAGTCTGAGACCTTGTGAGTGCTATTTCAAAGCTTTCATGCAGTTTTTTAATGCCTACCTATCAAACAAGCCAAGTGATATGGTTACATCCCTGCCGAACCAAGGGCCTTATCCAGAATCTTTAGAGGTTTGGGAGGCCTCTTGCTTGACTACAGTTGGAGTTGCACCATGCCCTTGAAGGTTTTGGGGGTTTTCTTCACAGGTTACTATCACAGCTTCAAAGCATGATTTGTTTCCTTGGGTTCTGCACTTTGCTTCACTTTCTTTCCCGGTGGAAAGTTCTTCATGTCCTCTTTCAGTGTGGGCGGCCTCCTCCTTCTTGCTGCTTTTGTACATGAAACTTCTAAACACATTCTTCCTTTGGGTCAGAAGTAGCTTTTTTCTTTGATTGTTTATTTCAAGACATGCATATAGAGAGTTTGAATATTTCAGTGTATTGGTACTTATTTTTTGTGATCTTTTGCACTAAGTTACTCTGACAAAAACAAAAATTGGGAAAAAAAAAAGCACACTTTCTGGTGAACTCTTGTAATTTGTAAGCTCGTTGTTTGTTGTTTGTAATGTGCTGAGTCTACAAGCCGAGCTAAGGAAGAATTAAGGCAACAGTTTGTGTTGACAGTGTCATTCCATATCTAGTTCACCTCTGTTTTCTTCATCCCTCCTTTTTCTTTAACACGTGGAGCTATCAAATTGCTGGTAGGAGTCAGAGGAGCTTGTTTTTCAACTCTGATTAAGATTATGATTTTTCTCCTGGCAGTCACAGAAACCAAAGTGTCAGCTGGGTGTTCAACCAGAAGGGAGACTGCACTCCATCGTGAAGATGTAGTCACCTAGAGGTAGTGACCTCTAAGGGGAAAAGAGGACATTAACACTTCAAACTACCATTGTGATGGGGCAGTGAAGGAGACAAAGAGCTCTCAGAAAGCTTACACTGTTTGAAGCCACACATGGTGGATATGAGGCTTTCAGATATTTTTCGGTGGTTGGTTTTTGCCATGGAATTAATTGCTACTTAGTCTGCCAAAACATAGTCTTAATTGTCCTGATGATCTGTAAAGCATCAGAGACGTGCTTCAAACATGGGAGAGGATTTCAAAGGTCTGGCTGATACCAGATCTGAGTCTCTCCAGTTAGATCGCTGGAACTCTCCCAGATAACCCAAAGGAGAATTTGGGATGGTTTCCCTCAAACAATCATAACATTTTATCAAATGTTGGGTACAACAGGGGATCCAAAGAATGGTGTTTGCTCAGAGGCTTTCCACTCCCCATCCCTCCCTCGTTTAGGATGCTTGTGGCAGCTTTTTTCAAAACTACTGACTGCTGTTCACATTGCAACACCACTTACTTTTTGATATGCTAGTCATACCTCTCTTCACAAATTTCAGTCCCACAGCCCTAAATAGAGTCCATTTGGAACGAATTCTGCATGGGAAATTATTTACTCCCTTTTGCATGCCCTTTACAGCTCCTTCTTGCATCCTTTAGGCACACCCTTTTCTGATGTGTTTTGTCATTGCTGCCAATGCAGCACCCATGTTGTCAAGAAAGAACAATTGTTTCATAGGTAAAGCTTAGATACAGCCAGTCGCAGCCTCACTTCCCATTCACAACCCAGTGGAATTGAAGTTTCAGGAGCCTAGGAGAGAAAACAAGTACATTTTTTTTGTTCAGACATCCAGTCATAAAAATCTCTGCTCTGTGAAATCTGTAACACAGACCATTATATCTAAATGATAGTGAGAACCTTAACATTGTCATACCTGACCTGCTTTGAAACTCACTTTGTGAAAGAAACAGAGACAGCTTCAGACCTGGTTGTAATCCTGTTTAGGTCAATGTAGATGCATCACAGATGAAGTTAGCCTCAAATTGGCCTTGCATTGATGATCTCCTGCAAACTGGGGCTGACATACATGACTCCAAGTCAGGACCTTATATTCATCATCCCTTACTGCTGTCAACGAGAGTTGCATTCACTGAAATCATGTTGTCTTCTAGCAGAAATATGGATAAAATTTTGGATAAGGCAATGAACTTCAGCTCCACAAAGCCTATGATATGGCTTAAGTCACCTTCAGGAGTTTCTAAAAAATGTATGTATGGCGAGGGTCAGTCTGTGGGTGGTGTCTTGTCAACCAACTTGGGAACCTGCCCACTAACACGGGAAGGATTTTACGGGATTTTAATGGATAAAGGCACCCTAAAAAGGAAAAAAAAAAAGGCAAAACGGCAGCTAAGATAAAGTATTTGTAATAGTAAAAAATTGGTTCTTTCTACGGATGAGCCCTTCATCATTCATTTTACTTTGTTCTACTCAAATTGTATTAAATAAATCTCTCAGAACTCTGTTCATTTTATTAGCAAAGCAAAAAAAAAGAACTTTTTTCTAATGGTTCATCCAAGGGTAATGCAAGAGTCTCTCAGTTACAGTAAAAAGCAAAATGGAGATTTAGATTATTCCCCTTTCACTATCTGGTTTTCTAAAGAGAATTCCACAGGACGTTGCCTCAGTCTAAGTCAGTTTTGTAGACAATGTAACATGTCTTAATACCCTGTTAAGGGATTGAAAAAATTTAGCCTTAGCTTCTTTTGTTTTCTATGGTTACTGTTGTACAGAATAAAGACTTAAACTGTAAGTAATGTATATTTAATAAAAAAAAGACTTTTTGTATGATTTTGTGTCGAAGACAAATGCCTCCTTCTGTGTTTTTATTTTATCTTCTAGCTGAATGAACATTAAAAAGTGCTGATTACAGGAAAATGAATTTTCAGGTGTTTACATGTTAGCACAAAGCCAACACACCTCACTGGACAGTAATAAAAGCTGAGGTGGCCACAACCGGGATTTATTGATTTCACCTATGGCTAAAAGTTAATGCCAGAGGAAATCTGGTCATCATCCAGACCCGACACATCATCCTAACACAACTCCTTGCCAACAGAACGCTGACTAAAAGCTGTGTCTGCAGATACGCCTTGGTTCGGGGTAGGAAACCTGCCTAGCACCGCTCTGTAGCTCCGTACCCACGCTCGCAGATGTGTGCACACGTTCTCCCTCCCCAGCCTGCCACGCAGAAACATCCAGCGTGTCCTGCTTCTTCCATGGATCCCCTCTCACAACAGCTGCACTGCTGGCTGTCACGAGGATCACACTCACACTCCCTGCCTTCACACATGTCCCTACCATGATAAATGGGACACGGCTCAGTCTCAGGGATTCTGTCTTGGCTTTAGGTGTTTGGTCTAATTATTTTTTTCCCTTCCTTGGAAGCTGAACACAGAAATCCCTTAGGCTCCTTTGAAAATTACAGTGTTTGATACTATCAACCAAGAACCAGTAAACACTGACTGAGAAAATAGTACATCCTAGGAAGTACAGATAGGACTCTTTTACAAGGGTTTCGTGTGCTTGGATCTGGTGCAATTTCCACCCTAAACTTTTACTTCTTACATATTCTGTGTTTCAATCAGTCAAAGATTTTCATATTATCAGGGGCAACGTGCGTCCCATTATCTTAGGAATTTCTTTGAGAGTTTTGTTTTTCCCTTTCATTTCTGGACAGCCTGTCACCCAGAAGGCAGGGTTAACACAGGTTTGTAGTCCTGCCTGGAGATGTGCTATCTGGCAGGACAGCTTTGCAGTACCTGCTTTGGGGTTCTACAGGCAGTGGTGCACAGAGCCCTTCTCAGGGGGCTGTTCCAGCGTCCCCCAGGCATCCCAGTCCACGACCAGCCATGCAGCACTCAGGCACCAAAGCCATCCTACCCAACAGAACCCCTTGTCCCTGGTGGCTGCAGGAGGTGGGGTTAGGTATCACTTGACTTAGACAAAAATTCAAGTAAAAATTAATTCCACACCGAGTTGCTTTACTCCGAAAAAAAAAAAAAAAAGCAAGACGAGACCTTTATAAATCTTTCTTCATAGCTAATAAAGTGAGAGCAGTAACCTTACAAAGGTTTGTAAGGACAGTACAATCTCCTACAATTTTAGTTTTAATCCAGACCTTGGAAATTAAGGTTGCATGGCTTACAGTCTGGAAATGTCAATGTTTATTGATTTTCATTTTTCTGAGTGGAGAGAGAAAAACTAATTTCTGTAACACCTTAAGTGGGTGCTTTTGTCATCTCCATGATTTTGGGGTGGTTTGGGTTTTTTTGGTATTTTTTTTCAGTGCAATATTCTTCTTTCTTCCTGAACAGGAATGTGATGAGTTAAAGACATTATTCAGAGGTTACATTAAGTAATTGCACTCATGTAATGGAAATGCATATATCTATTTGGCAGACTGTCAAAACTTCATTTGTTGCAGTTTATGGCTAGTTAGCAATGTCTGGAGAAGGGGACAAGATATCACCATGGGTTGTGGTCAAAGCTCATTCTTCCTCAGCACCTGCTGTCCTTTTCTATCAGGCAGAATTATGGAGAAAAAAAAAGCTTCTTTTGCGACTTCCACATGAGTAGCAGGTGTTTTATGTTAAAGCTTTATTCCTTCAACCAAAGCCCATTGGCAAATGTAGACAGGCAAATACCATTAAGTGAACACTGCTGTGAAAGAAAGGCAGGAGCCCTGCTGGAGTCAGCTGTGGCACTTTTTTGCTTTTTCCCCACAGTGTAAGTACCAGGCAGCTGCAGTCAGGGCTTGTTTTTCTATACCTGGTGGCCTCCAAGTAATCATAAAAAGCAGCCATATGAGGTCATATTTTTCTTCCAAACCCCCATGCTGGTGATGTCTGTATTTACCTCTTCTTAGCTTGAGATCATTTCTCTTCCTTTCGCAAAGCCTAAATTAAATAGCCTTTGCCTCAGTTTAAGCCCATTACAGCTTGTCCTATTGCCAAAGCAATGGAAAGAGCAGCTCAATCCCTTCCTGCCATGCAGCAGCCCTTTTCCTCTGTTTGACTGTCTTAACTATCTGTTATTTAGCTAACCCCCACAGCATCCTCCATGCCTCAGTTCCCCTGATTTTGGACAAACTAACCCCTCTTCCCTTACACCTTTCCTTGCATTATTTTTTAATCTATATAATCACAGAAGGCAGCCTGTAGGAAATTAATGTTTAATTTAACAGTGTCAGAATCCACTGTAGCACAACTAATCTACAGAAGGTATTTTTTTTGTCTACTCCAAGTTATTTTCCTCATTCCAACTCCCTGCACCCTCCTCTAACAAAATGTTTTCAGACCTCTGCAGTGATGGGGGCCAAACCACCTGCGAAGCCAAAACACTGATGGGGCACCAAGAGTATGATTTAGAGTCTGCTACAAACGGCTCACACACTACAAGTATTAGTGTGGGGAGAAATCCCCCATGCATTACAGCACTTCTGCTTCATTAGGAGGTAGAAAGGGGTGGTCAGTTGTCCAAATGACCAGTTCTTTCCCACCTTGCAAGGTGCTGGGCAACAGGAAATTAGGAGCTGACAGGTCTGTTAGATCTCTGCTTTACCCTTCACTTAATGAGGAGACTATGTCCAAGTACAAGGTGAATGCTGGATCTCTGACACGGCTAAGGTACTGCTACAGAGAAATCTTTAATTTGGAAGGGGAACGGATATTTTATATGTTGCAGGCTTTACTGTAAAATAACCAGGACAGAGCAGGAAATGAACAGGACCTGATGGAGAGAAGGTGTGGATGATGAATGTATGAAAGACATTAAGACATCTTGTTAATCTGCTACATAACAAATAAGGAATTCAACATGAAATAGTTCAGCTTCAGTAACCTAACTTAACAGTCTGCTAGCTAGTTTATGTGGTCAAACTTAAGCCCTTTTTTCTGAATGAAGGATTGTGCACTTGTGCAGAAAACTGGCCTTGGGGTAGGAATATAAGTGTTAACAAAAGAAATTAAATGTACAATGGACCTTTTTACTTCTGTATGGACATTAGAGCTGATGCCTAAAATATAATAGCTCCCCTTATAAGACAACTACTGGAGATGGAGTGACAGGAAGATTTTTTTTAACTGGCAGCTGAGAATTTTATGTTTCTTTTAAATTTCGAATCCCACCCTAAGTCTTGCTTAGAACCTTCTATTCTTTAAGGCCATTCCTCACTTGAATTTGGTTGGGGAGTAAGGAAACCAGGAATGGTTTCTCTACTGATTTATCTCAATGGCATGGCAAAAAGTCACATGTAGGACTTCTCTGCCTCAGGATGCATCTGACTCTGTATATGCGTGTGGTCCTCCACAGGCAGGGAAAGTCTGAGCTTTATTCAGAAGCCTAAGACACACAGTTAAGGCCTGGTTTTAGTTATATACAAACACACACACTGAGTTCCTTGTCAAAACCGGGTATTTTCAAGGTCTAGGCAGTGCCTTTCAGGCCATTCTTCTGCTTATGCATCAGAAAGGAGCTGCCTGGCACAGACATCAGCTCTGTTTCCTATTGCTGCTGGTGCCCAGGATGGAGAAGCACCTCAGCCTCACATGATTAAGCAAAATTCTCTCTTTATTAGTTCACCCCATCCTTCTAAAAGGCTGTAAGCTGTTGTGAAGAAAGAAATCTGCTTCCATCTGGGAGGAGACCATTTAAAAAGTGATAAGGAAGAGATGATGATGGGGCTCTGTTTCCCCCACCAACACTGCCAAGAAGAGTTCAGTAAATATTGCAATAAGAAAACTGCAGAAGAAAAGGATTTTTTTTACAGAGAAGACTGTTGTGCAGGATCCTTACAATCTGATCCAGAGGCTCCTCAGCACCATCAAGTTAAAGAAACTGCAGACTAAAAGGAGAGTCCAAAGGGACTTCATGTATCTGCTAGGGCAGGTGACGGTCCTGGGATCTGAACCCAACATATCACTTGGAGACACTGCTGTGAAAAAGAAAGAGCATCAGTCATTCCTCAAGACCAATATTGGTTTGTATGTGCGTATATACTCACCCACCCACCCAATATATATCCACACACCAGATCAAATACCTACATGTACTTATATATGGGGTATATCTATATCTATATATATATTTATAGGTGTAAGCCCTCTCTGGCATAGATTTCCACTTCTCAGCTATTGAAAACAAACTTTGATCACTATTTCCCTGGAATGAATTCCTTCCTTTACAGCAGGAGGACCTGAGTTTGCTAAGGCAAAAGAAGTTATGCACTGCTTCTTGCCTCTTATCCCATGTGGTATTGAACATTCTAAATCCCACTTGTTGACTGGCACAAAATACCCACAAGGCTCGTGCATTTGGGACCACAGCTCAAGTGCTGAGCTGCTGGCTGCATGTACAAAGAGGTGAAGGGAAGTACTGGCTCTGCTTGGAATCTCAGTGACATATGGGGTTAATATGGTGTGTGCCTGAAGAAACTGGAACTCGTTCTTTTTGTGGTGATACTGAGGACAATTAGTGATTGTATTGTGATCCACTAAAAGCGACAGGAGATAATAAGCCACAAATTGGCCAATATATAATAATCGCGGTGTTTTTTAAAAAGTCTCCTTTATATTTGCTTCAGCCTCTGTCTTTCCTGTGCCTCTCATGACCCTAGCATGGCTGCTGTCTACTGGTAAGGCTACATGTTGGTGCTATTAAAATAAATAATAAAAGACAATAATTAATATTTCTTTCCATTATGAGAGATTGCTATTAAAAACAAAAACAAAAAAATCTTATTATCTTAGAGGAAAAGGCCAGATATCTCAAGGCAAAGAAGAATCAAATTGCAACTTCATTACAAAACTGTCTCTGGAAAAGTGTTTTGGTGATTTGTGAAGATTTTTTTTTAAGTGGGAGCTGCATGAAAAAGATAATGGAAATGCTCTCCAAAGAAGAGCAGCAGCAGCAGCTCTCTAAAACATAACAAGTAAGATCTGCAAAACAAGTTCCTGCTGCCATTGGAGCTGGCAGGTCCAGCAGCAAGACAGCTTTTTGTAGATAGGGGAGCTGTGTTTGAAAGGGAGCCTAACTGGAGGAGAGCTGCAGAGGCTCAGGGGGCTCCTGAGCTCAGGCATTTCTGTGATTTTGAAGGCCAATGGATCTCCCCAGTGCTGTGGACACTGCTGTTCCACCCCAGCAAATGGCAGGCCTGGGTTGGGAGGTGCCTACAGAAACTCTTTCCCAGGATGGGAAAGTGTAAACATTCACAGCAGCACTACCTACATGTACCGAGGAAGTGGTTTCTGGATCTGAAGCCATATTCTAAGTGTATTTTCTGGCTAAGAATTATGTTTCAGGCCCAGTCTAGCAACGCATTCATATAAACTAAACAGCAGAGGGGTTTGCTACCCTTGTAGGGAATTAACTAGATTTAAATTTGCATTTGATTTGACAGTGCTCTCATAATATGCTAAAATCTTTGTAAAAAACTTGTGAATATTCTTAAGGCTTTTATGCTTTTGGAGTCCAAATCTCCACGATGTTTTCTTATCTAATGATATTCGCCATCTTATGCCAAAAAACTGACAACATCTGCTAGTTTCAGGCTAGAGCTTCCATTATTGAATGTCTCTTTGTTTCTTTCTTAGTCTAGTACAACAGAAAGTCTCTAGAGAAATACTATGAAGAGCTAACTTGTCATCACCAACATATAAAGACACAACGAGCTTGTCCTTGCCTTCAAACATAAACTGCCTTGCATACACTATGGAAAGAGATCAAGAATCAAGACTAAAAATATTATTCAGCCACAAGATTTTGGAGCAGAGGAACTTCCAGCTATGTTCGGAAGAGCTTAAATTTAAAGTTCCAGTATTGCATTAATTCAATCCATTTGAGCAGGGTCAGCGAGCAGGAACCACACAAACATATAATTCACCTCCATGGGCCTTTGGATGCTTAGCACCACAAAAGAGCCTGAGGCAGAATATGCAAAAACAGTTGTGTCATTATTAGTGTTACTTTGCAGGTTTAACACTATGCATAATTAAAACAAACAAACAAACAAAAGCTTTCACAGCTAGAAAATCACATCACATATATTTTGAGCCTTGCTCTCATGCTCATGCTCTCTGTCTGCTACTTTCTCACTCAGAATACCTGACTGAGAGTCCAAACACAAACCTACAGCATTTATAGACCCATAAGGATGGGCAACCTGGCCAGGACTAGAAAGGACTTATGTCTACTGAGAAGGTAACAGACAGAGTGCTAATGCTTACTGAGCAGAGATAAAACAGACAGGAACAGAATCCTTCCAATGATTAAATAGAAATTGACATCTTTCTAAGGTGAGACACCGTCCTCTACTTCAAAAGTTATGCGAATGTGAGGCTGAAATCTATCATGATTGATTGGCAAGGGTGGGATTCAGCTCCAGGGTGAATAACCTAATTTAGAGGTTCAATTTACTTCCTTAAAATACAGTTCTGATGGCATTTGCACTATGCAACAAAAATGTACAGTTGGCAGACATGATGGAGGACTTCAGGTGAAATACCAGAACAGCAGATAAAGAAGGAGCAATGTACCCAAAAATGTCCTTAACAGCACCAGATGCCAGTATTTAGGCAACCAGACTTCACCCTTAACTTCCTTGTCAGTACAGAGGTGCTGACATCCTGCTCTGCAAGCTGAGTCCCCCACGCCCCATGTGAGGCTGCAACAACCGTGTCCATGTGTGATGTGCACACACACGCACATGGAGCGTGCAGACTGCGCACTGAAATACAACACACCTGTCAAAACAGGGTCAGTATGCAGAGCTTTGCAGCACAAGTTCCCATTTTAATCAAATCTGTGTTTTTTCACACACGGGCACAAAATACAGGGAAGTCACAAGCCTGCCAGATAACCCTCTGATGTCATGGACAGCATGAAATCTGGATGAAGTTTCCTTTTGTATTTTCAGGGGAAGAGGTTGCAAAGGAAGGAAAATAGGCTTGCTGCTAAGCATCTGCAACTTACAGGTAAAAAAAACGAATTTCAAAGGGGTCTGCCAGAAGGCAGATTTCTCAGAGGTATGGTGATAAGGGAGCAGTTCAGGTTTAAAGGGGCATTGAACTAAAAATAATCAGCATAGTTAAAAAGATATCGAACAGCTGTTTTTCACAGCTAACGTTCACCATATACAAGCTGCAGCTTTTGACATTCAGGTGAAATGGTGAAGCTGACTGCTTTTCACAAATCTTGCATCTAGGATGTCAGGACACTGATATTTCAACTCAAAACTGTCCCCTGCCTTCCCACTCCACCCCATCGCTGCTCAGGAGCCTTTAAACAGTTCATCAGTACCTGAGTCAAAGTCCCTCGTTCCTTGGAAGATCAGCAGGAATTTTTTGAGTTACGTCAATAGGTCAAAACCGTCTTCTGAGTGAGTCAGAAGGGACCTTACTTTTCCCATTTCTATTGTTCCAGCAGCTTTCCTCTCATTACCCAGAATTGTCAAACAGTCCATGACCTCTCTTTCAGTATCCTTACATTTTTGCAGCTTACCTCCATTAAAAGAACTTAAAAACAGCTTTTTGAGAGACCCTATATTTGAAATTTTCCTTTCACATTGCTTATGTTCAGGTTCGCATGTTTATTATGGTGTTTATTAATTTTTTTTATCTATAAGTAACCTCTACTGCTAAATATGTGTCTTAACTGTCTCCACCCTACCAAAAGTTCTTTTTACTATTTTGCACTACAGACTATGCTATTCAGAACAAACAAGTTACAGCATAACAAATTCCTTCACGGTTCATTGGAATCGTGCTAGCAAAGAGTTACCGACTTCCCCTCATTAGCATCCTTATGGTACAGTTAACTAATGCAATGTCTGGGCCAAATTCACTAGTAACTATTAAGGACTGGATCACCTTGAGAGCTCTGCATTTATATGATTATAAACCCAGTGAAATTTAACGCTACTCAGAAATGAATCAAGCTCCAAATTTACGCCGATTAAAGCTGAGTTACACTTTGTAGCCCTCTGACAAAGTTCTGGCTCAAATAAAGTATCATAAAGTAATAAAACATTTTCTGCTTCCTGCATTTCCTTATCCCTGGGGAAGAGGGAGAACTCTGGTTTGGGTTTTTTCATTGTTGTTTTTTCTTCCTCCTAAGTCCCCAAAGCATTAATTAGCTGCTTATATTTTTCTCTACCAAGTAATAGATAGTGACGCAGTTTGTTAACCCAACCAGGACATTTTTCCCAGAAGTAAATTCCCTTGTTATTAATACACACCTTCCATGGGATTGCGGTTACTGAATTACCTTCTAAACCATTACCACAATATCTCAGCAGGAATTTCCCCAGATAATTTCTCATCTTACCCACAGATTTGTTTTTTGAAAGATTATCACTTTTGCAGTTTTGTATAGTCCTCTGGTTTTGCTGAATGGTAGCCAGCTTTGCTCTGAATGCTGAGAATTTTCAAGCATCCTAACATGCATACATTCTCACCCTCATCCTCCAGAGAGATGTCAAATTCTCTCTGTTTTCTTATTTTTGCAGTTATTCATTTTTCTTCTTCATCCATTTAAACTGTGCTCAAAGGCCAACTAGACCTAAATGAAATATTCCCTCCCTTTCTCACCCACACTCGTCTCTCTCTATTTAGCTTTTTCACCTCTCTGCAAGCAGAAGGCTCTAAATCTCATAAAATATTTTAGGGCTAATTGTGGGAGGTTAATGAATTATTTGATCTCTCTTCAGGATTTAAATTATATGAATGTAGGAAGAATTCACAGTGTAGTAAAACCCTCTGAAATCTGTTCCACTAAAACTGACTCACTGTGCAACCTGGCCAAAATGTTTAGTACCTGCTCCAATACAAACTGAAAACAGTAGGAATATTGCCTCTTTCAAGGAATAGGAAACAAACGTGCACCTTTGTACGCTAAGTGTCTCAGTGCGATTTTGATTCATGGAAAAATTCTCATTGATATAATTGTATTTGAACAAATACTCTAAGCCATTCTAAAATGGGGATTCAGATTTGGGTCACCAAGACTGGCTGCAGGGTTTTATGGATTAGTGTTTCTGAAACCACCTAAAAGGGAAAGGTTTATAGAAAACAAATACAAATCTGGGTAATAATAAGAATTCTGGATGCAGTTCTAATGGAAAAGCAGTGATTTATTTGCATGTATAAAATTTGCAGAAATGTGAAGATTTTGTCAACACTTCCATGAGTAAGTTATTCAAAATCTTCTACACGATATGAAATATGCCATATTAATAAGGCTAGAAAGAGGTGCTCAGATGTATATTATGCATCAGCGGAGAAAAGGTGAAATTGTTTGCAACAATGTGAAAGGAAAACAAACCCCTTCTCAAAAACACTGTGTATTTTCTTCACAATAAGTTGTCAAAAATATTATTCAGCTGCTCATTTGGGATAAAAAGGCCCTTTGCAATGCCAGCCTTTTCAGGGGACAAAGCTGCATAATTTTGCCCATTACTCTGGCAAAGTGCTGGCGGAATTTCTCTCTCACATTAAAGCAAAGCTGTTTGCCTCCATCTACAGCTCTGAGGTCCCTTGTGGTAAAGTTGCTAGGAAAATGGTAAATCATATCTATGAAAAATTACATAAATTCCACAGAACCCCCCACACCTGACATTTTTCTTCTTTCCTGCTATTTGTTCAGCCACAATAAATGCCTAGCCTTTGTTGTGTAATGGAGTAGCTGGCTATGGGACATTTAGCTTACTAGACCTCTGCAGTGCAGAAATAGCATGAAAAAAAATCCAAGCTAACTTGAAAGCCTTTCAGCACTACAGCATTGGTGGCAGAGCTTTGGAGAAAGTGTGGGGACTAGGTCATCAAAGGCGGCAGACTTTTACTGCCTTTCCCTTAAAGCAGGCAACACAGAGAAGTAGAAAACACTTCCTGTAGCAGGCACTTCCCCGGCAGTCACCCCAGCGTCACCCCACGTGTATTGTGCAGGATAGCTGTGATCCCTTCAAAGCACAGGGAGGAGGTACAGATGCTTCAGCATCGATTCCCACCACCATCAATAGTCCTACTTTAATGCTCTTTTGCTGTTGCCACCCTGGCAGAGCTTTCCTGCAGAAGCTGGCAGGGATGCCTTGACCAGAAAAGGAGGAAACACCGCTATGAGGATGGGGAGCTTCAGGGGAGGTCCCATTATCCACGTGAATCTTCCTCTAAGGTTTCTGAACCCCAGAGACAAACACTGCCAGTCTTCCGAGCCGTCAGGGGATCTCTGTATTGGGAGGGAAATACAGCGAGTCAAATATTTCCAGGGTGTATTGTGAAAAAAAAAAGGAAAAAAAAAAATGCCTTTCTCTCTGATGTAAGACACTGCAGGTCATAGTGCTACTGTGGTCTAACTTTAAGGTAGTCATGTCTCAACTGTTACCTTTATCGACTGGAGGCAGAAATAAATCACCTTTCCCTGGAGTGTGCAGATTGCACATTCCCAAGCGCCATCTACTGGTATTCCACCTGGAAGCCGCTTCCAAGCACACGAGTATCCTTCGCTCCGGCGTTTGGCAGGGCGCGGATTCAACAACTTTGCGTTCCTACGAATTTCAAGAAAGCACAGAGACGTGTAAGACAGGAAAAGAGAGCTCCTGCTCTGCCGCCTGGGGAAAGACGGCTGCTAGAACCAGCTCCGGGAAAAGCTTCAGCCTGGATTTCATTAGATGAGAGCAGATAATCCAATCAGAACATCCAAAGCCACGCAAAACTAACTTTATTCGTTCTTCTTCTTGTGAAACTTCCTGCTTCGATTTCTTCACTCATGTAAGGAAAGTCTTGAAATAACGTATTCAGTAAACCCAGATCTCCTAGATCATATGACTAAATCCCCAGAGCTTTCAAGATGATTTTCTACAAAAATTCTCTAAACATTGTGTTTTTCTCAAGACAGACAGTGGAGCAAAACACCTTTGTTGGTTGACTCTCTTACTCTCTATCATTTTCATTAACAAAACTAATTAAAAAAATATATTTTATTCAGTTTTACTAAGCACTGTTTATTTTGCATTTTTTCTTTCCTAATTATCTTCCCTCACCTTTTACAGTTAGTTTTAGAAAATAATCTTTTATTCTTTTCTGTCAAAACTTTGTTGATTTTCAAGCAAATTTGCTAAAATATTTGATACCTAAGCAAAGGATAACTACTTACTAGGAAAAGTGTGGACTTAAAAATATCTTCAAGGGAACTTTGAATATTCTCAGTTCTGAAGAAGGTCTTTGAAGATATCATCCCAGCTCTCTCACCTGGAGGCTTGCATACCCTGAAGTAGCTCAGAGCATCTACTAAAGTATTCAGAGCCTCAGTGGAAGGTGCCTTAGAAGTCATTTATGGTAATGCATTCCTGATTCCTGAGGACTAACTGTTCTTACCTGGTAGGACTGACCCGTAGGGAATGTGTTTGTGGTGTTGACCACCACTGCCAATTCATAATGGCCCTTAGTAGGTGGGCAACATTCAGGGTGTTTCGTACACCCACTGCTCCCATATATGAATCAGGAGCCTGGTTTCTTCAGAGCACCAAAAGTATTACACATTTCCATCTCCCCTCAGTTGTAATAGACTTGGAAGTAGTTTAAAATATAAAGGCATAACCCCCTGCCCAGTAGTCGAAATATCTACAGGTACTGTCTGCAAAATATGGTTTGAACCTTCCTTTGTATATTCTCACACAACAAACCAGACCCTTACCAAAAAGATGGGGTGGTTTTCAAGTAATGTTAAAGAAATTAGGACTTGAAATAAACATGTCACTACATTCTTTGTTACAAATGCCCCAATTTTGGTGAGCCTTCTATGCAGAAGCCTCCCCCTACTCAAGAAGTCAAATATCTGCAGAACCATCTGTACAAATCTCAAAAGAGGATTTTTGCACTTGTAATGGTCAGGATCCGTAGCGAATTGATATAATTCTCCATGAAGGAAAAGAATAAATCAGTGCCAGACTCAGGAACCAACCTGCCCATCAAGGAAACAGACCTCAGTGCAAGTCACCAACGAAGGTTTAGCAGCAGACCTCTACAGCACCCTGCCCAAATCCAAGCTCCCACCTGCTTTTTTACTTGTGAGAAATTCCAGCTACAAGTAAAAAAAAAAAAAAACAAACCCAACGCAATCTAGCAATGTGGCCTTTAGCCCCTTGAAATAAATGCTAATCCTCTCTTACACCATGAGCCAGAGGACGATTGGCCTGGGTCTGACAAACCGTCCAGTTTAGGATTCAAGACAGACTGGGTCATGGCCCAGGCTTATCAGAAGTGTGGCATCCTTCTGCAGACAGATTAGATTTTCTAGCATTTGGCCTGGCCTTTCTAAAGCATTTGCTGGCTGTCCCATCTTGATCCATCTACTGAGGGCAGAAGATTGGTTTTCTATTGTGCAAAGATGGTGCCACTTGTAGAGGTCCTAATCTTGTACTGCAGTTCAATACAATCAGTCACCATTTCAAAGGAACTTCCTGTAATATTTTTGTGCTACTCAAACTGGCTGCTCTCTGTTCCCTAGGCCCCAAACAAAAATAGTTACCACAGCATCCCTTAGTGCCCCGGTTATGTTCCCATATATTAATTAAAATGAAAATGACCTTTTAATATTGATAATCTGCATCTTTTTTCAGACACATTTCCTTACATACTGGAGGTTAATAAGATGCACACAAAAGAGCTAGATGAAGGTTAATTTACTTCTGTTTACTCGTTGATCCTATAATCCAGGACATGAGAAAAAGGAAAGAATAATTTCAAATGCAACCATTCTGCTGAGAACTCAGTGGATACTTTTCTTTTTTAATTATTATTAATGCTTTTTCCCCCCATAGAAATGTAGTGCAGACAAGTTATCACCAATGAAGAATTACAAAAACACATCTGTGCAGCAAAGGTCAGATAAGATTAAAAGAGCTAGTCCTATCTAAGTGTTTTGTAATACATGATTCTGGGTCCCAGGGAGGCCAGGATGAAACTGGTGAGCCTCAGAGACCTCATACTTCAGCTTACCTAAAAATACCAGGAAGAAGCCAAGACCTTTGCAAGTCATCAGGGATTTGTTTTGTTTCTCAGCTGACTACTGGAGGAAACTTCCTCTAGAATAATCAATGCACTCTACCCCTAGCAGAATTTGTACCAGGCAGCGGTCAAATATGTTTAAATCATGGTCAACACCTGAGGTAAATGTCACCGGTTCCCCTGAGATTTGAGAGTTCAAGTCTTTAATGCAGGTAGTTTAGCTCTTTTATGCAAATCAAGCCCGTTCCTTTATCTAAAACCAGCCAATCCCTCTCTCACAGAGAACCTTAAAACCTCCAGCCACTTCTCAGAGAGGATACCAATAGCAAACACCCTTTGTAAAGACCTATTTCAAGACTGAATTCTCTGTATGTATATGAGGAATGCAGTCTTTTCTAATTAAATTCTCTATTTAAAAAAAAAAAAAAGTTATCTTTGCTGCTGTTACGCCTGGTTTGGCTCAATTTTGCTTTTGCCTAATTGCCATTTTCACCTATGCTTCTACCTAGATTTGGTTTTCCTATTCCCAGTCACCCTCATATTACCCCGTATCACCCACATTTGGAAGAATTGAAATGACATTTATTACCTTCCTCCTGCCAATGCAAGCATCTTCTGCTGCCTTACAAAAATAGTGGTCACCTTACTGCAGAATACAAATTCTGTTGGATACTTCAGTCACAGCATCTGTGTGGCTGAACCCAATTTATGAAACATTTATTAACTTATAGGTATTAACTAGTTGGGTCTGTTTGAAACAAGAGGGAAACAGGTTTATTTAATTTGGTTTGGTTTGGGGTTTTTGTTTGCTCATTTTAAATAACCTGGCCTGGAGATTATTGCAGTTGACAGTTTGGACATTGAGAGAGCTGTTTGGGAATGCTGTAGTGTACCAGAGTGTGGTATGGAGCACAGGCTCAGCAGTTAGCTAAAACATCACATGCTTTTTACCTAAATATATATGATATATATTCTGCAGTAACAGAGTTCAGAGTATTGCAGCAATTCCTATCTTCATACAGAATCACAGAACCAATTAG
>VZTA01004831.1:0-69855 GCA_013398855.1 Mohoua ochrocephala
CTTTTCATCTTATTAGTATACTTGCAAGAATTTATTTTTGCAATTATCAGATGTTTCAGATTCACTCTGACATTTAATCAACTACAAACACAGCTTATTGCTTGATGTGTTCAAGTACCATGAACATTATCCCTTAAAATAGAACATGTTTTGTTTTATGGCTTAATTAGTCACTGCTAAAAGACATTATCTTATTGCATTCATGCTTGTCTAGATTTTCTATTTGCTGTAATTGGCAGATAAAATACAGGTATAGAGTATTAGCAGAAATCAAGTGTATATAATTTCATGCATTCTAACAATTTGAAAATAAAGACATTTTTGAAGGTAATGAAAGGGTATGAACAAGTTTTGAAGAAATTAGCAGGCTCTGATATTATCTGAGAGCACAAAGGTGGAAGCAAAGCAAAGAGCATTTTGGTGCGTTGTTTTTAAAAACCACGGCAAAGCAACTGTTCAGAAGTACAATGTGTTGGCACCCACTTCATTTCTCAAATTCCTAGGAAGTTGTGCAAAATGGAGATACTCTGCTCTTCTTTCAGTGATGGAACACTGGAGGTGGGATTCTCTGCAGTGTTTTTATGGTTCTATCTAAATCTGCTCGAGCCAGCTTCAGAAGAGGGGTCAGGCTTCAATAGTCTTGTCCATCGAAGTGGCTGTGTGTCTGCTGCCACCTCAACAGGGTGTTTAGCTTGCAATTGCATGGTCACACTCACCAGGCATAGTAAAGCTGGAAATGCAACTATTGATCTTCTCTCCTTATGCTAGAGGTGATGTCTCTGTTCCAATAGTTCCTACATGTTGTGCTTAAATATAATTGCAACTTAGCCCAGCTGGTCAAAGGCGAGCACAGACTTGTTCTGCTTAGCTCAGTGGTCCTCTGTGCTGCAGCCATGGGGGAATCCGTCGTCTGTTTGTCATCCCTGCAGAAGGCAATTTAAAANGCTGGTTTTCAGTAAACTTAATTCATGTAACAGTGACCCACATCTCCACTGGAAAATCTAGAGGTAATGAAACTCGGAGATAGAGGAAAACCAATTCAGGATGGGCCTCTTTGAGAATTGCTATCCCTAGAAACGGTTATAACCAGAAGTGCTTTCTGGAACACAACAGTGTGGTGGATGCCTGAAACTTGTTGCAACTGCAGTGCATTAATAATGTTTTAGATATCAATTCAGCAAACATGCATTGAGACTTGAAGGATGTAGATGTATTCTTCATCACCGAAGTCTGAAAATACAGCTGGGCAAATTCTTTTCAGAAGATAATAAGCTCAAAAATGTGATTTCATGAATTTTTGGGCTGAAGTTGACAAAATGTTTTGAGGAAAAAATTGTAGGCTGTAACATCAAAGCACTTCAATGTTTTCTAAAGTAGAGTTTTCCACTTTTTACTTGGGAGTGCTGTTCATAATTCAAAATGGAAAAAAAATCAACAATCTGAAGCCCTAGGAGAACTCATTTACTTTAAAACTTGCCAACATGTTATGAATACACTCCTCTCTTTCCTGTTGGATTTTTGGTTTAATAAAAGTTTGTTTTCTATCTGCCCAAACCAACACTTTCTTTTTTATTTCATCACCGCCACCACCACCACCACATTTTTTTCACTCTCTGTTCTCTTTTTTCATTCATTTCCACAGTCTTCATGTTGCAACCAGGACATAGTAGAGTTTCAAAGCCTAACAAGTCACATATGAAAGTCGAATATGCTAATGCTAACGTTAATAATTTTAAGATGTTTGCAGGCAGGATTAAAATGCAGCAATTCCTTTGACGGAGGAAAAAAAAGGCTGATCAATCCCCACAGCCGAGCTTACTCACCACCGGCTTTTTTTTTTAGGGGATTTTACTCAGCACTATTCTCTCGCACAGGCAGGCTGGAGACATTCCTTGCACTGATTTCCTCTCTGTCCCTTTCCTCCCCCGGCTTCCTCCCAGCTCACATCACAGCTCATGTCTGGCTGCAGCGGCCGTGTTCTTGCAAGGCTACATTTGTCACTCTCTGCTCGCCTATCGGAGTTGCTTCTGTAGTCACAACTGAGTTATTAATTAGAGTCATCTGGGCAGGCACAACTCATCGCTGCTCCCTGTTCTGGGAATTCACTGGAGAATAACATCCGTGACCAGACCTTCCAGTATATACATACATGGAAATGCCTTGAGCAGTACTTCTTGCATACATTTTTCTTTCCCACAGGCATGCTGTTGACCTTCAAAACCTAGATTATTTATCTCACTTCAGACTAGTTCTGCATGCCATTGATTTTGCAATGTAGGAGAATTCTCTTTGACCTATCAGTGTAGCTCTGATGTAGGAAATATCTTTTTTTCCTTCCAAACAGGAAAAAAACAGATGGGGGTGTTTTGAGAGCTTAATGAAATAATTAAAATAATCTTTAAATAAATACATTTTAAGGCTCTGTAAAAAGAAAAAGAGAATGAAAAGCAATGAAGAATATATTAATTGGAATATTCTAATTTTAAATGTGTTACTTTTGCAGATGCTGACAAACCATATTGTAGACAAAATTAGCCAATTTATTATCCACACTATAGTAATCAAGGATCACAAGGTTAAGAGTGTGAAATCCCTTACAATCTCTGTTGCATTCCAGGGTATATTTATTTCTATTATTTAAATCTGAGAATTAAAATGTACTGAGCTTATTAAATCCTACTAAATAAACTGTGTATGGATAAAGGGGAGATGTGCTAGACAATAAAAAACCCTAGTATCTCCTCCCAGGTCTTTCAGGTCTTTCATACAACTCTGCTAATTTGTGGTTTAATGAGAAAATGTGTGCAGGATCAACATCCTGTAGAGGAAGCAATGCCATGGAAAGTACTTATGTTCCTGATGCAAATGCATTTTTTTCTCCTACCATTAGCATACTGGTTTTTTCTGTAATGAATTGATACTTATGTTGCGTTACTTATCTGCTGGCACACATTAATTTCAATGCTTTCATTGTCTGGCATGACTCAGATTTCCAGGAGCATCTATTGGAGCTGGACACCCAGATCATGGAAAGGGGTTTCAGCAAGGCACTTTGCAGAAGCTCCTCGGAGGTTCTAGCACAATTGTAAGTTATTCTGGAAATTCCTAAGCCCCAAATTGACCACACCTTCTCTACCTGACCACACAAGAAGTCTCTTGAGTCTCAACAGCCACATGGTCACAGCAGGCTTGTTCTTTTATGTATCTTGTTTGGAAAACAACTTTATAAGGAAAAACTTACTTGTGCAGATGTTCAGAGAAATCAGGTATGAGAAACTCTGACTATCACTGCAACCAATGGCCCACGAATGCACAGAGAGCCCCTTTCTGCCTTCTTGCTTTCAATTTCCTTTGACACTATACAGAGTAAATTTCATCAATACCCTCAGAAAGTGCCAATGGCAAAGCCACGGGCTTCAAACCATAAAACATTTCCAGTCCAGTGTCATTTACACAACTTCACCAAAGGCTTCTTCTGCTGATTAACTAGTTTATCACTTAAACCACTCATTTAATAGTCCACAAAAGTCTGTAATAAAATGCTCTGCTGGCAATTATTGTAATTAGGCATACCTGTCATTTTAAATCTGATTCTGCATGCATCTCCAGAGATTTAATCATTCAAGGTAGATCACCAAGTAGCTGGTTGAGTTAATTATTTGAATAATCTACAATTCAGACACTTAATATTATACCTACGTATTCCCAAGTGTGCCTGCATTTTCTGCTCAAGTCTGCGGAAGTTTGGCAACGCTGAGGGGAAGCTTTGCTGTCGGTTGTAACAGTACAAGATAAGGGCATTGTTAATCCATTGCTGCTGTGGATTCTTCTGTCCCCAGATGAAATGGGTCGGCATGAAGGCTCATGGGTATCTGGGCAGCCAGACCAAGGCACAAAATCAGGAGTTGAGATTCTGAGGCTACGTAAAGTCGAATGAAGAAATTTAATCTCGACTTGTCACTTTTAGAGCTGTGTGGTGGTTTGACCCTGGCTGGATGCCAGGTGCCCACCAAAGCTGCTCTTTCACTCTTCAAATAGATGGGGGAAGAGAAGTTTTAAAAAAGGCTCATGGGTCAGGATAAGGAGATCTGTTTGATCTGGGGGAAAGCCGCTGGCAGCTTTCCAGAGAATCCATCCCTGTAGCCTTGCCCTACCACTACAAAGAACCTTATCAAGCAAACCCAATAAACAGTGAAAATAAAAGGAGCCTGTGTCTTAGCTGCAGGTCTTAAGAATAAATCCAAGATTCCTTCAGGTTTCAACTGAGACTTCTTCGGTCTAGTGGTAGAATTTGGAATTAAAATGTTCTCAGAAGCGTATGGAAGCAACCACCTAAGGCATTTAAAGGAGCTCAGCGAGACCACCACTGTAACTCTTATTTAATGTCTCCACTCTAATATCTCCTTTTAGGGAGGAGAACTGATGGCCTATACCAGTTACCTTAACAAACACATGAACCACTCAGTCTGCTGAAGGAAGAAGCAACTCAAATGCCCCCAAAATCTATTTTTTTTCTGAGAAAACATGGATGAGGGAATAGCACTTAAAGATGAAGGACATGAAGGATAAAGAGATTTTTGGATATTACAAACTGGCAATATGCTGCCCTGGCAGACCTGGCACAGGCTCTGCTGTGACTCAACTACTGCTAGAGTTGAGCAATGTCGAAAACACTGAAAGAGCTATCGGTAGTCTCACTTGAAAACTTCAGTGTCATTCCTCTTCCTCACTCTTCTTCCTCCTCTTACTGGTAGGAGAATCAGCCCTGTCCTTCCCTCCAGGAAGGGGTCATTGAGACCAGGAACAGACAAGGGAGCTCCTGAACTGTAACAAGAAGCTTTGTGCAGAAGGTCCAAGACAGTAGTGGGAGAATGAATTCCTTGAAATGAAGGGAACAAATAAGAATGCAAATCTAGTCAAGAAATGAAAACAATAGTCCTCACTGTCTCTGTTGAGGGGGAAGAAGACAGCTGACCTGTGATCTGTAAATTCTAGAGCTTGCTGCTTATCCTTAATCTTCCCTTTCTTTAAGAATTTTCAAAATAAGATATGAAAGAAGACTGCAGCTTTCTCCCACATAATAAAGGTAGTAAAGCATGATATTCATAAAGGTCACTGTGCCTTAGCAGAGGAGGAGGGATGGATTTCTATTACTGGATTTCTCTCTTCTGTCTGCTTTTGTATGAATCATATGCTGACGTAATTTGAACTTAGAGGACACTTGATAAAAAGATAAAACGTTTGTTTACCCCAATGTGCTTGCAGACTACGCTGACAGAGGCACTGCTATTTACAGAAGGGTGGGTGATGCAATCCACCTCTGCAGATTCCAGCAAGCGCTCGGGAACTTTGAAGGGGTTGGGAGCATCATGAGACTCTCCCCCTCCTTTGCTTCTCTTGGGGCTGGGAGCAAAGGATATGTCTGCCACAGCCTGGTGTGCACTTTCCCTGATCTGCACCAACAGGGAGGGCAAGGGCTAACCTGGGAAACTGCAGAGGGTTCCTCCCATCCTCAGATTGTTTACGTGTGTCCTTTGCAGCGTGTCTAATCCTCAAGAAAGCAAGTGCCTGTAAGAACCCAGCCCTTCCTCACTACAGTGCAAAAAGACTGTCTTTTAAGTTGCCATATGTGAAGCTGCATTTTTTAACAAGTGTTTTGCATACAATTTTTCCAAGTGGTGATGTGCAGCAGGCAGTTCATTAAGATGTATCTTCATCTAATTGAGTGTTTTCCACTTACAGTATCATTTGGCCAAGAGCCAAATGAGAGAACTTATGAGGTAAGGTACGTGTCATGTTCAGCACATCCCAAATCCTGCAATACACCCACAGAACTATGGATTGCAGGGGCTGATATGAGCTTGGGAGACGGCCTCAAATTGAATAGCGATGATCTGCATTCTCATTGCCACCTGATGCACTCCTGAGGCTGCAGTCACATGGCTCCAATCAAAGGAAGTCTTCGCTAGTGTAAATTTATTTTGTGTCGATATCAGTAGATAATAATACACATAGCATCTTCTATTGAAACCATATGTTAAATCAGGTTTATACTTTAATAAAAATGTACATCTCTAAGGAGAAATATTAATAGTAAAGGTATTGTTTAGCAGAAAAAAAGGTTGGAGAAATTATGGATGCCACCTTATAAATGGTAGTTCAAGGAAGTTCACCGAGCCTGAAATGTTGCAGCACTCTTAAGTTTAACCCCAAGCCCTGGAAGGTGCATTCTTTACAGTTACTATATATCCATGAAAAATTGTGTTTTCTGTGGAAAGCGTGACTGGCTTCTTGTTGCATCTTTATGTTTTCTTTCCCATAGAGAAAAGGAAATAGAGACTCCCAGGCTAAGATTTTGAAAACAGCCAGTGAGGGTCTGGTCTGATCCTGCGGAGGCAAATAGAATTCTTACATCAGATTTCTGGAAAGGAGCAGAGCTGCCTCTGCACTGGAGGGTTTAGAAAACACTGTCGTGCTGTTTGCAATCATGCCTTTACAAAATAATTACCTATATTTTATGTTCTACATGTTGTTTCATAGCCTTTGTAAAATGATCGGGAATTTACCATTAGAAAAGCCTGACTTGCATTTTCCAAAATGGGAAAGAAACCTTCCAAAATACAATATGTCCAAACTTGATAATATTTCAAATTTCTATTTGCCTGGGTATTCAACTGATAGATGGTCAGGCTTACAAAGTCAAACACTCATTTGCATGTGTCTGCACAGATAAATTCCATCAAGACAGCTTTTCAGAGTCCTTGCTCAAGGAGCTCAAGGCTTTTCCCTGATTCCAGGAAAGGTGACTCTCAAACAGGGCCCAATGCACTTCTATTTTCCGTAAGTAATGCTTTCAAATTGACAGCCTAATGTCTTTGAAAACAAAGATTCCACCAGTTTCTTCACAGCACTTGCTAAGGTAGTTCCAGTCTCCATATAAGAATGCAATGTCCAATAACATTTACTTCAGTAAAAATTTTGAGGTACAGAAAAACTTGTGAGGAATGAAATCTGTTCCTTTGCTTCTGATCAAGCACAAAATACCTATTATGTATTTCCACTTCCTCTGTATGCCAGGCTATTCTTCTCTTCCAGTTTTTCCCTCAAAATTAGGCATGCAATTCCCAAATAATGTGACAGAAAACTGTTGGCTCAATGGGAATCAATGAGCAAGGAAAAGACATCAGTCTCAATAGGAGCAAAAAGTCTGATGGGAAAAAAATGATGGCCCTGTTTCTCAAAAAGGCCAAAAGGGAAATCAGTGGCACAGTTAAAAGAGCACTGTGCAGAGGAACTAGACCAGTCTTTGACAACTTATTTTTTGCCACCTTGTTTCCCCCCACCCCCCCACAAAAAAAAACCCCAAACCCTAATCTATTTTAAGTGTCCTTTGGACAACAAAATACTCCAGTCTTCCCAAATGAGGGATGTGATCATCTGAAGCAGTTCTGTTGCTAAGAAACTTGCTAACATTAAAGCCAGGACAATGTATTAATCAGCCTCCTGCATTTGTTAAGGCAACCTCCCAGTGTCCTGTGCTTTCTGTGCTCTTGTGAATTGGCTGGAGGTTGAAGTTAATAAACTGGCTCCATGCTCTGAAGAGTTTGCAAACAGCAAAGTAAACATTTCACCTCATCACAAGCTCCCAAGGAAAGGGCTGGCTGGGTCAGTGAAGAAAAGCTTTGGCTTCCTGTAACAGGGAGTTCACCCAAAGTGAACAGTATTGAAAAATACTAGGAGGTTATTTCAGGGTTCTTACACTAAATAGTCCTGCAGAGCTTCAGTGTTTAGTGCTCATCTGTAGCTGGACAGAGCTCCATACAGTTCATTCAATCACCTATTTTAATAGAGAATGTAACTTTTTAAAGCACAGAGTTCCAGAAATACTGAAAAGCAAATGCACATCATGGGCTATATAAAAAGTTGACTGAAAGGCAATACAGTTTCCCCATATAGTGCTGATTACTGTGGCACAGGTTCAATGAGTTAAATGATGCATGCTCGAAGAAGTGGCAGCTGGTTTTTCCAGAGAATAAGTAGGATACTAGGCTTTTAAGACTGGAGAGTTCATTTGTGTGAAGTCCATAATTGGAGAAAAGCATTGGGGGGTTAGTAACCTGAGCACAGGACTGGTCACCAGGAGTGATTGGTAAAGGTATATTTGCACAAATTTTACCATTTTTCTCTTAGATGGGGGTGGGAGATAATCAAGGCATTGTGAACAAAAAAGCATTGAGAGTAATGCATTTCAGTCCACGTAGATTTTTCCAGGAGAACAGTGATGTTCTTGAATTGGCTGAAATTTGGACCCATTTCCAATTATTTCCTGTTAGTAAGGTATTGTATTTCTCTGAGTCTGATACACACTGACCTCTACTCCTGCCTCAACATATGGTGTCCTTTTTCCATAAAAACTCAATAGCAGCAGAATACCTTGTGATTGATCTCCTTTGAATGTTAACCAGCAAAGAACATGCCATTAATAAAATTCAAAGTATGAAAATCTATCTGTCATCAGCATGATGAATCTAGCCCATAATTCCACAAATCAAATCCCTCTGTGAAAGCAATGGCTGTTCACAGATCAATTTGTGGATTCAGAGTAAATAAAAAATGAACTGCCCAGAAGCTAAACATTGAGTCCATCTAATTTAAAAAGCATTCTCGTTGCTAGGTCAGATTATTCACACAGAGTTAGCGTATGGCTGCTTATACCTACAGCTGCAGATTGGAGTCACCGTTTTAAACACTCTTTCCAGCAAAAAGTGGGTACTTGGCAAAGCTGCGGAAATGAGCCATCACGTAAGGAGTGAGCTGGAGGTGGACATTTGCTGTACTCCCAAGCTACAAGTTATTATGGCTGATTTTTTTCTTGTTTTTACAGGCAAAGACATTAGAAATGTCGCCTTACTTTGTGGGGAAAAAAAACAGACAATCTGCAAAAAAGAGTCCTTTCACCTCTAAGCTGATCACAAGTATTCAATCACCTTTCACCCTTCTTGTGCAATGGCTTTCTTCATATGTGAACATGAAGAATGAAATCCAGTAGAGGCAAAGGTGGGTCTTGTTTTCCGATGGCTTTCCCCATCCACCCCGGGAAGAATTTGGTTTCTAGGCAGCTATGCTTAGGCTGCCTAGACAGTGCAGGAAGAAAGGTGCAAAACTGAAAGCAGAAGAAAACCTTTACAACTTTGCTGTCAAGAAGTTGTTTTTGGAAACTGTGTCCTGGGGTTGTTTCAGAAACTCTTCCATATAAAACTTAGAATTAGTTCCATGAGGACAGACAATACTTGCACCTTTGCCACCTTAGTGCTCTGCCTGCTGTGCCACCCTGTCTGCTTCCTGTCCTGCTACTGCCAGTCCCTGGGACTTGAATTCCCTTCTGCTAGATGGAAATTTTCAGCAGCTCAGCTACTCCACCTCAAACAGCCTCTTGCCAAGTGATTAGGGAAGTTTCCAAAGGGACAGCTCTCCTTCTCCACTCTCTGCTGCATGTCTTTATTGACAGCCCTAACCTCTACACTATTACAGAAATGATGAGCTATATGTCCATCTTTTGAAGGAAAAGGCTGAGCCCAGTATCTTATCTGAAGCACAGGGTATCTAGCTTTCCTTCTTTCTACCTTTGCAGATGCACCTAATAAAAAAGTGTTTTCCTGTCAATCCCCTCTCCACAGTATTTGGTATTAGATGGTATAAGCATTCCTTATCTATGCTGTGTACAGTCCCAGCCAAGCCACGGCTTTCCTCAGTGCGTGTGTGCAACAGCCAGGGCACCCTGTAGATCATCTCGCATGGTTCAAGCTGAACTATATCAAAACACACAGGGAAAATCCTGTCCACTCACTGTGGTGATTAACCCCGGGATGTTTGCTGGACTTCGCAATGCCTCTGGCACTTTTGAGCATGAAGTGCCATTGGCTGGAAGGAAAGAGCTGGCAGGAGGACAGGAAACAGCACTCTGCTTTCTCTATTTAATCGTCACCATATTTTGTTCATTTTTGTCTGCAGAAACCACTTAATTCAATATGGATACACAGCTAAGAGCAACAGGGAATCGGAATCATATTTTACAGATCAGGCACCGGTGGAACGGAACACTTACATAACTCCAGGAGGATTTCATGTGTCAGTCTGTGCTTGCCAGAAACAAAGAGCAGGGGAATCTCCGAAATGGAAAGCCAGTGTCCAGTTCAACCATTAAAATCTGGCAGAAAAGCAGAAAAGTTTGTACTGGTAAAAACCAGCTGCTAGAGAGAAGAGGAATGAGGCAGAGGAAAGGAGAGCTGAGCCCTCAGAAGCAGCTTTTCAAGTGTCCAGCACAGCAAAAACACGTTAAGGAAAAGCTTTTACTACCAGGAGTAAACAACAAACACAGGTGATCAGGGAAATGCAGGGATTGATAGAGAAGAGGAGTGGGTATGAAGACAATAACCTTGTAGATGAAACACTAACCTCGTGTCAGTCAGGGAATACAAGGTACAGCCTTAGAAAACCACCAGTGAAAATGAAACCAGGCCTGCACAAGCTGTGAAGACAAATAAAAGCTTCTGCAGTCATACAAAGCAGTAATCTTGCTGAGCGAACACTGTAGGCTTTGAAAGACAGGGCAAGCATACAGAACCAGGAATCTCAATGACTTCCTTACATCTATGCTCACCAGGGAGATGGGAGGAAGCAGGAATAATTTTGCTGCATGTAAACAGGGGAGGAGGAAAATAACTAGCAAGTGAGGAAGGTCAGAAAGGAATTAGTTATTCCTTCAAAAGAACTCCAGATAGCTTCAGGACTTGACAAAATAGGACATTTTCAATATTTTCATTGATGCTAGCTAGGGACTAGAGAGAAATTAATCTGACCTCCCCTGATTTAAGATGTTAACAAGGGAGGAGCCATGAAAATACAGCCCTTTACAAAAAGGTTCACAGGTGTTTTCCAGTGATATCATTAGCTGATATTGTTCTCTCTCTATTAATGAGATACAAATTAACTATTTTGTTTCTTTAATAAGTAAATAATTATATCTCATCGCAATAAGCTTCAGAAGAATAGAGGTTTTGTGTCCAAATGAAGTTCAGTTCAGTTCTTTTTCCCTCAACTGTTTGGCTGCTGTTGTTTCAGAAACCTGGCCTTTACCAACCAACCCTCCTTTCAGCTGGAGACTGCAGTGAAGGCACAAATCCACGACGACGATATCAAATTGTTGCTACGAAAACAAAAGCCGTGCTACAGATTCAATATCAGCAGTTTTCCAAGATTTAGAAGAGGGCAAGAAAGTCTGTGGAAGTGCCAAATCTTACTTGAAATCATGTCCTTCATAAACAAGTATATGAAACAATAAACATAATGCTGTCACTGTTAATTGGAGACACGTGAATATTTCTAATCTTGAGGCTTCACTAAAATGCATTAACTGCTATGAAATATGACAGAGCTCTGGTTTGTCTTTTTGTGGGGGAACATGGATACCATCAAACTTGTGCTAGAGTGCTACAAAAGAAATGTGCCTGGCATATTGGATCTTAGGTCAGATATTTTCTCTGACACACTGATGGCATTTTTTTGCACTTACATTACAATTTGTGAGATTTTTACCTTAAAATTTAGTTCCTGCCAACACATAGATTTATATTAATATCACATATTTCATTTAAAATGCATCTCTGAGGACAAGTTTGAAAATGTTTACCCAGCATGCCCTGATGGAAAATATGGATAGATGCAATCTTTAAATTTTTTTTTCAAAAGACCTCATTTGCCTTTTAGTTAAATCACGTTTTCACTAGGACTGACTTCTGTCTTTTTTGTTTGCTACTAGCAACACTGCCCATATGAATCAATGCAAAACAGAATTTGAACATTACAAATAACAGACATGCTCTGCTTTTTTTCAGTCACCAAAGATAGCAACAGACACTTTTCAAAAGAGTTGCTCTAATTGCTGCACGAAACCTTGTGGCTTGGTTCTGTCCAGCTGTGTGACTTCTCTAACCTTGGTGGGTTTACATGATGTGTAAAACCAGATGTATAAACCCAAAAGAAGGAAAAAAGCATTTTGGCAGACATGTGGAGCAGTAAGCAGTGCAATGTCTGCTCTGATGGACCAGAGAATGGTCAGAAACAGGGTGGTGTGGAGCTACATCCCACCGAAACAGCATTGTTACCCAGGAATTAGGGCAAGTTGAGTAACTTTCCCTGCAAACTTTAAGGAATGTTGGAGTGAAACAAATCATTGTTTCATAGCAGATTTGCTGTGGGGCTAGAAAGACACTGTGAATGTTCACTTTTTCAATACTGAAGTTCCTATCGCTCCCAACATATCCTTCAACTTCTTCATAATGATGGAAGAGACTGGATAGATTTACCTTCAGAAACACCTTGTTGCCATAAGTAGGTCCCTGAGAAAAACAGCTTTCGTGTCCTAAACACTTCTGCCCCTGTTTAAATATTTAAAGGCTTTTAGGAGTTTCAGTAAGAATGTGGTGAGCAAGACAAAAGTTGTCTGTTGTAACTACATCACACGCAGAGCCTTGTCCTTTCCCTCTTCTGCATTGTTTTCTAGCCAGTGCTGCAAGGACTTCAGCAGTAAAGCTCACTGGGTTTCAACAGGCTGGACAGAGCACCCAGCGCCAGGCTTTGATGGTTTTCATTTATATGACAGCTGCTCTCCACACTGCAGTAGTATCTGCACTGCCAGATACTATTGGCCACTTGGGTTTGAACTTCTCCTTATCAGTAAATGGTCTAATCAGCATGGCAAATAGCTGTGTGTTCATAACAAAGCAACAAATTATTATCATTATGGTTGCTGTTGTTATTATTATCATTTTTACCATCATCATCATCATGGTTTTTATTATAATTATCAACATAAACTGAGAAGCTGTTAAAAATGTTAGTCTAATTAAGGTGAGGACAATTATGTTTTCTGAAATTATTGGAATTCTTTACCAGTTTAAGTATGGGGTAAAAACCTCTCAATCTGAAGGCACATTCTGTAGTTGCCAATTTTTCCAATCATACCATTGGTGAATATTCCAGGAATGTATTTTAGCATCTTATTACAGTAAAAAGTACTCAGAATGCACATGGACTGGAAAACTTTATTCCAGGTGCTATGCACACTACTCATCTTGCTTTTCTGAGAGTTTATTTATTTATTTATTTACCACTAGCTCTCAAATCAGAATCACAGAATCATTAGGTTTGGAAGGGACCTCTGGAGATCATCTACTCAAATCCCCTTCCCAAGAGGGGTGTAACCTAGAGCAGGTGACACAGGACCGCATCCAGGTGGGTTTTAAATGTCTCCAGAGAGGGAGACTCCATGACCTCCCTGGGCAGCTGTTCCAGTGCTCTGCCATCCTCAATGGAAAGCAAATCTCCCTCAAGTTGAGGTGGAGCTTGTTGTGTTTTAGTTTATGGCCATTACTCCTTGTATTGTCACTGGGCACCATTGGAAAGAGTCTGGCACCCTCCTCTTGGCACCCGCCTTTGAGATATTTAAATGTACNAAATCCCCTTCCCAAGAGGGGTGTAACCTAGAGCAGGTGACACAGGAACGCATCCAGGTGGGTTTTAAATGTCTCCAGAGAGGGAGACTCCATGACCTCCCTGGGCAGCTGTTCCAGTGCTCTGCCATCCTCAATGGAAAGCAAATCTTCTTCATGTTGAGGTGGAGCTTGTTGTGTTTTAGTTTATGGCCATTACTCCTTGTATTGTCACTGGGCACCATTGGAAAGAGTCTGGCACCCTCCTCTTGGCACCCGCCTTTGAGATATTTAAATGTACTGATGAGAAAATCTATTAATTATTATAGATGGTACCTTAGATTTGCTGAGGTCAAATATTTATTCACTAAACCAAGTGGGTACTGGTTTTGCAACACCCCTGGCTGTATGCATAAAGTGCAGTAACAGAAAACCTTTTTTTCCTCCTTCCACAGCTACTCATAGTGTAAGCATCTTGACAAGCTTCAGAAAAGATGCAAATCTATCAGAAACTGCAGTTCTGCCTAGTCAGAAGTGACAAAACAGCCAGGCTCTGAGTCCTGGAGAGTATTTCTCCATTACAGCTGTGCTGACAGGATCCCATAAGAACAAGCGTCAGATCTACGGGAGATGCGAAATCAACCAACAGATATATGGAGAGAATACAGCACATGGAAATGTGGTGAAACATTGTAACTATTAAATAAAAGGCCTGTGCAATTTATTTTAACATTTAATCTGCAGAAGGGTATTCAGCTAGACTAATTTCTCCCAAAGCTTTGCATTTAAGAGTATGTGTTTAACATTAAGTCAGACTTTCCGATGCCAAAAGCAAAAATTGACATGGTTTCCAGATGTAGATTTTAGTAGATCATGTCTCGGATAATTAAGGGCTGTCAGATCTGAGTGGGTTAGTAATTGAAGCTGTATAGAACACAATTTATTGTCAAACAATACCAGACCTTCAGTGAAAAGCAGAAATCACATCTCTCTAACACAGGCTTTTCATTCTGGGAATAAGCTTGGAGGTACGGATTGAAAACACCAGATTTCCCTTCCAAATGGAAAAGTTAAACGAAAAGCAGTTCCCTGGAACATGCTTTACATGTGCTGTGTTATTTGTCTCCCCACATTCCCGTGTTTGCTTCTTGTTTTCTTCTGGAAAACATGTACAAATTACGCAGTTTCCCTAACCTACTCCACTTAGTCAGAGGAGACAGACCTGAACATCAACTGTTTGTATTCAGCTCAGCGCTGCTCAAAATAGTTTATAGTTGAGAATAAACTGAACCATCAGAAATAGGATCTCAATCCTTTGAAATGTCAGCAGATCAAGTTCACTGCACAAGCAGGAGCTGAATTTTCTATCCAGAAGGCTGCATCATTGTCAAAAGCTCAAGATTATTTAGGTGAGCTGATTTACTAACATGGCAACTAACGAGATTTGTGCTCCAAAGTTTGATTTATACTTTGGATTCATCTTGTCAGACCGGCTGTAAATAATATCTGCTAAGAGCAACATTTTACATGGTCCATTTTCAGTTTGCTCAGATTGCTGAGAAGCCCACAGTAAGTCATCTCAAGCGTCAGACTCAAACTCTGCTTTGTCCTGGGCCACCACGTAGGAAAGCGAGAAGATTACTGGAAAATGGGATGTTGGGGGCTGGCAAGAACCTGACCCAGCATCTGCAAAGGCTAAGCAGGTCTCCCGGTTCAGGATATCCCTGTTTATCTGCTTCACAAGTTGGACAGGCCCATGGATGGCAAGAACCAGATGTGGCTGATCTCCCCTACTTCTCTTCACTGACATCCAGGAGCAGGATTATCTAATGCTGATAGCATTAATTCACTGAAACCAAGTGCAAAATGGTCCTTAACGACAGCAGGTCTTTGGTTTTACCCTAAGGGAGAGAATAAAATGCACACAGCCTTCTCTCAGTCTGACCTACCAAAAAAAAAAAAAAGGTGACTTGGGCAACTTTGACACATCAATGCTGAAGATAAATCAGTGAGCAGAGAAAGGTAAAAAAGGGCTCTTGCTTTCCAAATCCTGTCAGGCAGCTTCACAGAGTTGTTCTTTCACAGCATTCACACCTTTAATCTTTTATTGTTGACTAGATCTGAATATCACAATGAAAAAAAAAAAACAAAGAAGTGTTGAAGAATCTTTTCATTTTTTCCTTTTATATGCTAACTTTAAAAGTTGTTGGGAATATTAATGAATGAATAAAATAGAAACACATTTTAGAAAGAAGGCAGTGTGTTTTCACCAAGGTTTGGAAGTACAAGTTGCAGTTCGGGTACGTAACATGAACTTCAAGTAATGATCTGCAGACAGCTTCCCACAGGGAATTTGGCGCCACCTATAACACAGCCAGTTTGCTCCATACTTTTCTGTCTTCAACATGCTTGAAGTTCATCAGAGCACAAACAGAAAATGCAGCAAGGACAGAGAAAATTCTGCAAATGACAGCATTTTAAAAGGCTGCATGTCTCAGAACGTGTCCCCTTTCCTCCTGGATCCAGTGGCCAGCTGGGTTAAGCACAGGGAGTGTCTCTGCTCCATTTTCATACCTGCACTGCAATCAAGTTTCCATAAAGAGATGTCTCACGTCTTCGGACGGGTGGCTTCACTTCAGCAGTGGCAAGGACAGGTCCTGTATGCAGCTGCTGGACGCTGCCGAGCTGCAGCAACCCAAGACAGGAGGAGCTGTGTGACCTCTCAAGTCTGTCCCCACGTAATTAAAAGCAGAGCTGGGGCTCAGCTTCCCAGCATCTGCTCTGCAGCAACCCCACACCCCAAAACAGCTTCCCTAGCAAAGCTCGAATCCTTAGCACAAAGGAGTCATTGAATAGCAAACCATTTTAATCTGTGGGATAGAAAGAGGTTCTGCAGCCAAGCTGACAATTCTTGCTCTTTAGTATTGATTGAATGGTCATTTGTTATAATGATGGCTAAAACAGTCAAGCAGATGCTACAAATATTGCTGTTTTGATTTATAAATGTAGAAAACTGCTTGTCTGCTTGCCACAGAAAAATGCAAAACTTCACATCCTCTGTTCTCCAAACACAGTTATCCAGGTAGATTTTCTGGGGTATTTTTCCTTTTGCTTTTTGTATTTTAATAACAGAATATTTCGCAGACCGATGGCAAATTTGTGAGGGCTAATGATGTGGTGCCGTGTGTCTACCTCAGATCTCCACCTCCAGTGCTAGGGAAGATAATAACCCATGATAACTCAGCTGACTTGCTAACTTACCATGTCAACAGGGAATGTTTATCCTGCACATGCAGGATCAGTTTTACCTCAAGAGGTTTGGCACAGAAGAGCTGATAAATTCACAGCATGTATTCAAAAGCTGCTTTCAGCAAAACATTTCCACTTTTATTCTGGCGATGCTCAGATGTGACTGAAGAAATCTCCACAAAGTGAAAGAGGAGATGGGGCCAGGAAGTACAGATTAAAGAGAAATCATAGCTGCATTGTGCTTGATTTTTTCAGCTGCATCAAATATCAAGGGCTTGCTCATTGCACGGTGGAAGGAGGCAAATGAATATAACATGGACAAGGTCTGGACAATAGTAACGAGGGTGACTATGGCTAATAAAAGGGGGCAGCACAAATACAAGTAAGCAAATTAGCATATGGAAGGTAAAAGCACCATTTCATCATGCCACACCGACAAAATTACCCCAGAAAATTGAATGTAGAGCTCTAATTGATGCAATTGAGAGAGACAGCGAAGCTAATCTGAGTACTTAATGACTATGACGGGAGCATCACAATGTAATTGCAATGTACTTTTTTTGCCACAATGTATCATCACACCACCTCTGTTCCTCTGGAACAAATACATTTATTTGAATAGAAGCACTTAGATCCCCAAATCCCTTTGTTTCATGACAAAACCTGCATGCCATCTCCCCTGTCAAGGAGCTGCAGTTTTGGATACCTGTGGTTGTAGCACAGTGTTTATCTTGGGATCCGTTTCATATCTGTGCCTCTGTGCTGCCAAAACCATGAATTTACTTAGTTTGTTAACTTAACTGGTCCAGAGAGAACTATGGGAGCTGTCCTGCAAGGACATCATATTTCTTCCCCAAATGCAGCCCCCTCATGTGTTACAAAACTACCTTAGCTGACATACTTGATGCCAAACCTCCTCAGTGGAGAGGGAAACTGATTTTTCCCTTTCCATCATTTAAACACTTCATCTATCATTTTCATCATGTGTAAAATGAAAACAATACCAGTCTTCTTCCCAAAGGCATCATTAGACCCAGCTCACTAGTTTCCGCTAAGAGATTCCCCAGATTAGAGTAGAAAAATGTGGTGGTGTTATTATTGTTATCATCATCATTATTATTATTGTTATTATTATTATTTTACCACTATCAAGACATTGCATGCAGTCATAAGACAGATAGCAAAAAACGTAAGGAAGAAGCAACACGCTTTTCTTTGGAATCTTTTTCTTCTCTTTTATATCCTTTCTCTAACTGGTCCTGTCTCTGTGTAGTAACATGCCTGCTGCTACAGTCCTGTGACATGTTACATTACTAGTGAAGAGATGTGGTTGAAAATACCTTGTTTCTTGCCATATTTTTCAATGGAATTTCTTCCCCCTCTCTTACAGCAACTTGCTAAAGATTGCGACTGCTCCCCTTGGGGGAAATAAGAAAGAAAAAGCAAATCCTTCGCTTTTTCTTTTTTTCCTTTTTTTCTTTTTTTTAAGAGAAGTGGTTAGCTTTTTGAAAGGATGTTAAGACATTCCTGAGTCGTTTCTGACAAAGTGCTTTTTTTCCTATTAACTTGCTATTTTTTTCTTAAAAAGGATTTTCTCTGAAGAGAACTCTTAAAATAAACAGATAAATTGAAGAAGCAGACAAAAATGTTTAACCTGCTTTGCTGAGCACGTATGTGCCACTATTAAAATCAGCAGCACGTGTTTGTAATGCTGTGGGCTATTTCTCATTAAACCCATACGTGCATTTCAAATCATTTCTGTTGATCAGTGGTTGATCTTCCAAAACTTTTTGTATACAAAATTAGGGGGAAAAGTAAAAGATAAGGACAAAGAACCCTCAAGATGTATACTGCAGCCATTCCCAGCAAAAAAACGATGTTGAAACACGGGTTTCCAGCAGAATACAGGCATCAATAAACAGAAACAACCTATTTCCATGGAAACAGCTCATCGAAAACCTGGACAAAGCAAGCATGTGAGTGCTTACCTGTGTGTCATCTTTAACATGAAGTCAGTGAGGTGAAGGATTCTCTCATGGAATCTGGCTGGCTCCCTGGAGCAGAAGAACTGTGGTCCCCAGCTGAAGGCAAGCCATGGCACATGGCCCAAGTTTAGGATGGCGGACGGATATCTGCATTCCAGTGTCCTAGGCCCATGGAGGGTAGGAACTAGGCTGTTGTTGTAAAAGGTATGCAGCGCTAGCAGTATGGTTTTGTACTATCAGGACAGGGAAACATGCTGGAAAGGTGTATTAATCACTGCAAATCAGCTGGATCACTTGCCTTAGCAATTTTATCCAATGGATAGGGAAAGGTGCAACTGTATTTATCACAGTCTAAATGCTACTGGCACCTGGAGTGAAGATCACCAGTGTGTTTGAATGATACATTTCCGATTAGCACTTTTGTAATTTCCCCCTGCATTGGAACTTTTCTGCAGAGCTAGAGCAAACATAGAGCAAATATAATTCATATGGTAAACGTGAATACATGCTGTGTTAGAGGGGGAAACAATGCACTTCTCCTGGTGTTTAGACTAATCTTCAGTTTGTAAGAGGTTATACAGGAAGTTTGCAAGAGCTGGGTGCCAGTGGAACCAGCTTGGCAAGGGAGGCAGGCCTCCCTGAGAAAAGCCCTGCGGAGGGCCTGGTGAAAATGAGCTCAGATTTGGCCAAGTGAGGAGTCTTTGAGAACAGCATTTTGCATACATGTGGCAATGTTGTTTTTTTTTTTTTATTATCTAACAAAAGCATTCAGAGTGAATATAAGCTGCTCTCTTACATGCACAAGCAGCTAAGTGGCAGGCAGGCCGAGCGTTCACACCTTCTGAGGTACATACTGAGTGAGCCGTATTCTTCTTTTATTCACTGCTTAATAAAATGCACATAAAGTTCTCCACTTGGACTCCTGCAATGATTGAAAAATCTGGTTAAGCAAGTTTGGGGAGCACTGTGATGATTTAGAGGTTGTTACAGGCCCATAAATCTCAGAGGGCCCTGCTGTTTTCTCTCGGATCTGCTAAGTGCAGGCCTGCAGTCACCTCATACTAAGGCAGCAGGAGGTCAGAATCCTCATCCTCTTTAAAAGCATAAAATACCAGGAATGCCCAACATGTGGCCTTAAGACCACAAACTGCAGGATCCAAGCATGTACTCTGTCATTATTTGAATTGTCTTTGTGGATTACTGAGGTTGCCAAGCGTACAGGACTTTAGCTTGTCGTAGTCTTTGTGCTAAAAACACTTTCTTTTTTTCCCATTTCTGTGCTGGATGTACTAGAACATGACTTAATCTTTGTGAGATTCATTCTGGATCACTATGCTCTTGATTATGTAATTTGTCAAGATGTACTACTTAAGGAAAAGCAGGTGCTTCTCACATCAGAGTTTAGCAGCCAGATTCCGAATGCATGCACCTATTTTATATCGACTGCAGGCGACAAAAAATGTGATGCTTCCATTTTTGGGCCCAGTTTGAAGTGTCCAAGGCAGTTTTCTGCAGCTGATTGGTTTTCAGTGTCCAAGCTGCAGGTGACATCTGTGTGGGGAAATAGGAAGGGAAGGATGCTTCCCATGGGAGGTGCTCTGGGAAGGAGGTTGTTGTAGGTGCTGAGTCCTCTGTGCCTGACCGCTTTAGGGTGTTGGGATTTTGTTGGTCCTGCTGACAGTCTGGGCACCCAATAACTCTGATTAAGCATATTTATATTTTCAGTGCTGCATCCTTTTCTTGTAACAGGGACGGCCAGAAAGACAAAGGATCCGATCCCATCTACTTTCCAGCATGTGACAACACCTGGCAGTGCTAGGACTCAGAAAGGGTTGGAGAATCAGTGTATTTGGAGGTTATTTTCATAACTTACACCAGGCTTTCACACGCTTCCTGACCACAGATGTGCAAGCATTATCTCCATTTGGCTAAGAGTGTAATTCTGGGGCACTCGGAGACTAAATGTGCAGTCCAAAGCATTAGTGGCTGCTATTACTATTTGTTTTCATATTGTATCACCTTCAATGAAGACCCATTCTTAGGTCAGTTCCGTAGTCACTGCACAGTTACAAAACTAAATGACAGTTCATGCACAAATGAGCTCAAACCCCAAGTAACAGCATGTTTTAACAATAAATGTATTCAGAACTTCTGTCTTTCCTGGTTAGCCAGGAAATGAGGCTTTTTTCGCCTCTGTCAAAGGCCTGGCAGGAGTCATCCTTCATTTGGACACATCCATAACAAACAGCTCTCCCTGAGACTGACCACAGACAGTACAGCAAAAAAAAAAAATGAACCTGGCTGCCACATTTAAAGTTACTTTGGGGTGCAGGGAAGCATCAGCCTGCCATGCTCAGCGCCGCTGGGGATGGTTTTTTGAGCTGTAAACCTTGAGCTGCCTCAGGCTCACCTCTGCGTTTACCTGTCCAGCTATGATGAGGACAAGTCAGGGAAAGAAGGAAATTTACCTAGTGTCTGCAAAAAGCACTGTATTGTTTTTCCAGAAAAAAAAACCCAGTAGAATTCTTAACGTTGCCAGATATTCATACTAGCACAGGCAGGATGATATCTCAGCATATATGTGCATTGTGCCAAAAAGATAGACAAAAAAGAAATCTTAGGTGGCCTTGAAAATACAGAGCGTGTGCTGCAGGAGCTTTTAAATTCCTGTGCAAAATACTTCAAATCCTGAACAAAACCATGTCTAAAAATAGGCCCATAAGAGGTATATGATGGCATTGCTCTGTGTGAGTTCATATGCATTGGACAAACACGAGAATCACCAAGCAAACTGTAGGTTTCATGCAAGATGCTCACAGTCATTTACTTTTTGTGGCTGATCCAAGCTCCACTCTTACCCTGAAAGAGAAAACATTGATAGATCCCAGAGCAAAGCAATTGTTTCAACAAAGTAAATTGAATCCAAACATGAAAATAAGACGGAAGACCTATTTTCCAGAGTTGTAGACATACCTAATTAGAGCTCTCAGCTGCAGACTCCAGAGATTCTAAATGAATGGGAATGACATATTACTAGAAGTAAAACAATATGAGCAGGAAGACATGGCGTAATTTAGTTCTAACAGATTATGTGAAGCTATGTAAAGATTATACCAAAAGTTAAGTGATCGGAAACTCTACCAGTGCAACCCGAAATGTTTAAGCACACTGCTGTCCTCCCAGGCACTGTAAAATCGCAGTGCTGCTGAATAATAACATAACTTCCCATATGTAAGCCAGCTGGTTTGCACAAATGTTTTAAAGTGCTCATGACCAATACTTTGCTGTGGTATGACAAGCTTGCAGTATCTGACAGATGAGAGCTGCAGACTTGCAGTGCAACCAACCAGTGCAACGAAATGTTTTCAGATCTTGAATGGGCATTTTTTTCTTGCCCACAGTTTATTGAGAGCACTATAAATTGTGAGAAGCTATCAACAGCAACACTATACTTATGGGTGTGATGTGATCTCTCTTGCAGCTGGCTTTGGTACAGGACTGAGACCTGGTTCTTGCGAATGCAAACAGAGGCTGTTCATGACTTAAAGTGTACATAAGACACCGGGCAAAGGAGACAAAGAAAATATGAATACTCTTTTGACAGATATTTTGATAAAATTCAGGTGACTGCTATAGGAGAGACACCTAAAATGGCTGTCTTGTGGTACTTCTCTGTCCTACCTAACCCAACCTCCTAGATATGCAGTAAAGGCAGCAAACAACTGTCTGCCAGGGTGAGGATGATAATGTTGCAAGGTGCAGGTAACAATGAAAAGAATGGCTAGCCTGAAATCCACCTGAAATAAATGTGCAACAAGAAAAATATGGGGTAGCCCCTGAGGTCTCCTGAAAAACAACTAACACTCAAAGTGGATGGAGTGCTGTCACAGAAATAATTAAGAGGAAAAATATTTACCAAGAAGGAAGAGGAAAGTAAGTAGATGTAGTTTTAGTCCATTTTAGAGGGATGGCCTAAATAACAAGAAAAAAGGAAGGTAAATTAAACTGAAGCTAAAGTCTAAAGGAGAAATGATGAACTGACCTATAATTAATAGACTAATATCTTTTAAAGGCAAGAGAGACCAAATAATCATCTAATGTAATGGACTGCTCTAGTGCTCTGAGGAGGACGGGATTCTGAGATTTTTGACATTCACCTTTTTTTAAGTTAAGACCTAAAGCTGACTATTTGAAAATTCTCCTTGAGAGAAAATGCTGAAAGGCTTGTCTGAGCTCAAGAAAATGGACAAAAAAAAAAAAAAAAGAAAGAAAATAACAAATTAGTGGAAATTTTGTCTGCTTCACCAATATTATTAAAAAAACAAAGACAGTATCATAGAATGTAGAATGAAATGCTTTCCAGAATGAAAATAGACATTTGGCTTTGAAAAAAAATTATAAAATTTACAATTATGAGGAGGTTTTTCCCTCTCAAAGAACATGTGTGAAATGAGCTTATTTGCACAGCATTTGGAGTTTTTTTGATAGTAAGTTTTCCCATGAAGAAAGGTTCTACTCAGATCCTTCTGGGCTCACCTTTTCCCATGTAGGTCAGACTAACCAATTCTGCCCAAAGCTCGCATTTTCCAGCTGTGCAAAGGTAGACTTTAAAAAAGATATCTGGTCAGGGCAGAAGAGCATTGAGGGATAAAGAATTAATTGTATTTTCAACATGACACTGAAAGATTATGAATCAAATGCTTAAGAAGCAGTCCAGGAGGCCAAATGGATCAAAAAAAGTCTGACCAAAGCAGGGAAAAATTGTATCCACCTTCTGCAGGCTTTTCAGGAAAAAAGGTACTAATCAGAGGACAGCGAGGCACTCAACCAGGTTGACCAGAGAAGAAAGGTTATGCCATGATGAGCCAAGGAATGGCCTTGGGATGGTGCAGAATTCCTGATGAGTGTGAGTTTGTGGTTAGTTGATTTTTACCTCCTCTGTCAAAGACCGGCAGCAACAATCCATCCACGAAGTCGTGGAGGTGACCTTTGGATGTGACTGCTGTTGAATGCCCAGAGCAAGCGGATGCAGCAGGTGATGGGAAGCAGGGTCAGGAATTACAACACTGAAAGCCAGGTCACGTAAGGATCCATTTTGTAAACGGGACACCTCAGGAAGAGGTATTACAGCAGCAAAGCTAAAAAAAGCTAACCTGTTTTACTTTGCACGTAAACAAATGAGGAGCGCCCACGCTGATGCTGCACCTACATGGGAGAGTAAGAGACGGCTTTTTAACTCCTAATCCTCTTTAATGGGATTACGGTCCCATGCCCAACTGTGCACCTCACCTGCACAGGGTTTTCGGTAGATTTGGAAAGAATATATCCCTTTTAAAAGCTTTTTTTTTTTTTTGCATTCAGCCATTTTTCCAAGTTGTTTAATGCAATAAGAAAGTAACCAAACCAAACCAACCAACCAACCAAAAAAAAAAAAGTGAAATGTAAAAAAATTACATTTGCCTAGTGGAGAATTTAGAGGAGTGATGGTTCTCTAGAGTCTCTCTGTTTTTGACCCATGCTGTAATTAATTACAGTGTAAAATGTGTTCCGAAATAATTGCAATCAGGTTAGAAAATGTCAGTTGCTCACCTGTGCATTTTAAAGAAGTGTCTGGGTTGTGCTTTTAAAGCTACATGAAAACAAACTCAGCTAGAAACTTTTGCAATTCAAAATATTTAGCTGAATGACAAGAAAAATAATCCTTGGTTTATTATTAGACATGATAAAAGATTTCTGAACATCCTGGATGTTCATATTTTTCTTTTGCTTTTTTAATGCAGTGCTACACTGAAAAATGACTTTGTCAAGAAACATAGCTGAGTCTTTTGAAAGTGAGAAGTGGTTGTTGAAACACAAAATGCCTCAAAGAGGTCTAATGTTTGGAGATGTGTGCTCTGCTCTTTCTCTTTTCCACTCCCTTTGAGGATGGCATCAAGTCTGATGTCCAAAAATTGAGTTGCTCAGAATCATTAGCTTCCTCTGAAACACCAAGGAGAGAGAAGCTGGCTCAGGTTATCTGTCCTTGGTGCAAAATCATTTAAAACCAAAGGCTTATTTCAGACCTTGACATAAGTTTTGCTGCCCCCATTAGCTCCAGAGCGTGAACAAAGCAGTGGGGGAGTGCAGTGGACGCACTGGCTTTTGGTGTATGGGTTACTGACTGAGCACACCACAAAACAGCTGAAGCACTTCTGATTTTGAACGTGGAGGTTCCTGATCCTGTCCTGTCAACCGAGACACCAGGAATCACATATCGCCAGCAGATTTGTTAAACCTGCGGCTGGCACCTCAGTGGAGATTTGCTGACAATGGCATTAATTTCCTGAAGGCCATACTTTAACCGTAGGACCAGCTGCTCCCATCCCTAGTGAGATGAGGATGGCAGTAGCCTCCCCTTCCAACTCTGGAAGTCAGACCGAGGAAGTTAAAAGTACGATGGTGGAGGAAAGCACAGGGTATCCCTGGCCTTAGATGGAGGAAATCCTAGCACCCTAGAAGATGATACTGACTGCATTCACAAGGCAATTAAAAGCAGTCTGTGAGACTTGTTGGAAATTCATTACTCACGGTGATGCGTGAAAAGGAACAAACAAATTATTCACCGGGACCAGACTGCTATCAAGGGAAGCAGCTGAGGGGAAGGAATCCTTTCACTTGTAAAGGGAGCTCTTGTGACGCAGGATTACTAAGATACAATAAACATAGTGCTCCAGAATGCTATTTTGACAGATCCAATTTTTGGAATGAAATCGCATGCTAAGTGGCATGCTTAAGCAGATGCTGGGTGAAATCAAATTAGGGCTGGATTTAAATGGTACTTTGAAATTATTTTAGTGGTTCTTATTGATTAGGAAATGTAATTTTACAGGACAATATTGTGCATAATCAAAATGCAGTCATAAAGAAAAAGGTCAGGATATTACTGAGAAATGGTCTTTTATTTCTGCAGTACTTAGTGAAGAAGACTGAAAACAGTAAAACGAAGCATCTTTTCCAAAGCATGGGCTACTAGGCTCCCTTAATTTGAAGTTAGCAAGTATAAGAGAATTTATTCAAACCACCAGGAGCTGTATGCCTCTTCCCCTTCTGTGCACATTTCTGCTGATATAGCTGTGGAATTCCATGCTACTATCTCAAATATTTTTCTGATTTCATTTTATTAGGGAGGAGATAAATTGTGGTTCATCACATTTAGTACTGAACAGTCATCTGATGAATGTATTTGTCTTCATTTTATTAATTTTGAGTAATGAATGCCCCCAAACTGGAGGTTTTCCCATGTTACAAATCCACTTAAAGGGTACCTCAGTGAGGGCAGCTCTGACTTGCAGGGACACAGCAGGAGGAGCAGCAGCACATAGGACGGATCCTTGTGCAACCCCTTTTCTGTATTTGTGCTCATGTACTCAAAATTTCAGCTGGCATCTCGTAGATCATATTTACCCACTGAGGAGGAGAAGGCATATCCTCTGCTGAGAGAGTCCTAGGAAACAATCCATGATGGGAAAAATCCAGGCAGTGCTACATTCCGTTGGGTTCAAACTGGCCTGAGAGAGACAGTCCACCTTCCACTGGCAGAAAAAGTGGCTTTCACAGGCTGCTAGTGAAAGAAAGCACAATACAAAAATGCTGGTAAAAATGAATTCTGAACTTTCAGAAATTATTCATCTAGATGGGTTCTACTTTGTTCCCCCAATTATTATGGAAACATCTCATTCAGTAATATAAAAATATTTCATTTTCATAATAGCTGAACTATACAATTTATTATCAAAATTATATGCTGTGTACATGTAATGAAGGAGGTGTGTAAATTCAATATTATCATGCCCCTTTTATTATACCATGCAAGCTGAAACAAACAGAACTGGAAAAGCAGAAACAAAACACATTCACATTATTGAAATGAAACATTCATGCCTTTTCAAAACCAAACAAGAAAATAGAAATGGTTCATTTAAACATTTTCCTGTCAAAACCCCCTAAAAAAATCCCTAAAATTGACATCCTCCCCTGAAATGTTTTGATTTTAAAAACTGTTATTCTCTGCCGAGGAAAAAGAGTACTGTTTTCTAAAATGGAGATCAGTTCTGATGGCTATGACTTGTTCTCAGCCTCTCCCCTCCAATTTGGAGATGCAGGCTGAGATGATAGCAATGTCCTTGTGAGAGGTGACTCTTAAAATGGTACATCTGGACTGGTCAGGCTGTGCACCCAGCAGGCCCTTTGCAAATAGCACAAGAAGGTATCTGAGCATAATGCAATGGTAAATTAAAATGACTGCAGGTGATAGCGTTTTAACTGCTCTGAAACTACCTGGCACTAGTGAGCGGAATCACATCCACTCCAAAACACGTTGCTTCCAAGTTATGGAAAGGTCATTTTCTCTTTCCTGACTTGAAAGCATCTTGCATCCTAAGAAAAAGTGATAAAGACCTGCATGTTTTTATGTGACGCTTGTTCAGCTGCTGCACCCTTGAATTTAATGTCCCCCAGCCATGTCCTACCAGCCTGGTTTCCCCCTCCTCTTGGCTCATTAACACCAAGTGATAACTGTACCTGATCAAACATCCAGGCTGACTGTCTGAAAGAAAAAGTTACTTTGCTCCTCCTGAGAGTAAATTTCTCCCAAATTCATCCAGAGAAACAAAGTCAACTGAATAAAAATAAGTAGGAGTGCATCTGACAGCTATTTGTAAGAGCTCCATAAATTCATTTATTTCCCATCACTTAGTGCACTTCAGGACTGGGAAAGATGAATGTGCTTTCCTCTCCATCTAAGGGGGCTTGTAGCTATAATCAAGAGGGTATTATTGCTGAAGTCTAATTACATTCTTTAAAGTATGCTGATAAAAGCAGACGAGGAATTGTTTTAAAACTTGATTCCACCACTGGTTCTTTTATCCATGCTAAAACCAGTCACCAAATAAACAAAATCTGGTGAGAGCAAATTTCACATGATAGCATTTTTGCCACTCTTCCCAGCAGGAAGTGTGATGAGAGGGAGGAGCAGAGAAGTAGGCAGAATTTTCAGCGTATTTTTCGTACAATTGAAGTTTAATTTTGGTGACTTTTTCCCTAGTTGAAGAGCTTTTTCATTTCAGTAACAGTGCTTTACATTAGGGGCTAGCTGGGTTCATTTCTTGCTAATCCTCATCTGGTTACTACTCCTGAAGTCTTCTTTGACCTCTCCTTTCATTGTCCACAGGTGTGATCAGACCCTAAGCAGTTTGGGACCAGGGCAGTCCATCTCCTCGCTGCCCTACAGCACGCAGCACATGAAGACTCTACTCTCTGACTAAGGTTTCCAGACACCATCAGAGCAGGGTAAGGCATTTCCACAGCATTTGCCACCTGGATCGATGGGATTCTGCATGTTCATTTGCTTGAACCCTTATTCTTTGCACTCATTGTTCTCAGACGTGCCCAGGGACTGTACTGCAGTTTACCTATTTTTCACCTTCTCTTTTTTTTTCCTAATGAAATGTTTCTTTGACCTTTAAACAGTAGTGAAGGCAGATGACAATGTGCACAAAATGCTTGTCTTAATTGTTTTGAGTGATGTGACTTCATTATGAAACTTCTTTCGGAAGTTTAATTACTCCCAGTGCTGCATTTACAGCAAGGGGAAGGTATCAGATGAGACAACGAAGGGAGTTCAGCGGTTTTGATCTTATTTTCTGAAATCGGGCGATCTCATGCTCTCGCCGTTTATTAATACAGATCATTTCCTCCCATTTCTCACAATTGAATTGAGTCGCTGTTTGCATGCTGATGGGGCAAATAAGTGGGGAGCTGCGTTCGTCACTGCCTGATAATGGATGAGAGCTGCTTGTTCAGAGACAGGCAGCTCCTCTGGAGGCCCCGCGATTTGCCAGAGTATATTACATTTTTCCAAGATTATTGCACGGCAGATGATTAATATTGCATGCTCAAATGGCCTTTTCAAGGACTGAGCGGGAAGCGCGGGGGGACTAAGGGAAAGCCTCAGAAGACTAATTTCCTATCTGCACGTTGTGATAGAAATGCGTAATTGCAAACAGTGCTTTGTAACTCGCCAGTGTAAAAGAGGAAAGCCACTGAGCAATGTGTAGCCAGAGGAAATATGTCTTCAGCTGACAAAACCAGCAGAGCCCTGTTGAAATCAATGTGGCTCCGCTGGTTTGCACCAGTGAAGAATCTTGCCCGAAAAGATTACCAGGGAGGTGCAACAGGGCATTACCACAGGTGAAGCAGTGGTTTTAGCGGGATGAAGGGACATGGTCCTTAAATCAAAGACAGCTTCTGGTGTGGACTCTACAGGATTATGCAACTGGAAGAAGGATGCCTAGAAAATTTAGGTGGTATCTGCTCTGCAGTAGTAAAGGAATGTGCTGCATCTCAGTCTGAGTGGGAGGGTGAGGAAGAGCTGGTAGCTCTTTGCTATGGGAGCTTTGTGTGGACTGGATGAAGTGCTTCTGTTGGTTTAGGGTGACTGTGAAATGTGTTAGAGACGTGCCTAAGACTACATTGGCTTTTTTAGTCAGCAAAGAGCTCTGCAAAGCCTGTAGCAGGGGGATGTAATACTGGTGGAAATGCTTTAATGGAGTTGAGTGGTGTAGGTGAGAAATAGCTGTATGAAGCATTTCTCAGTGCTTGCCTCTCTGGTGTAGCTTGGGTTGTATCCCGGCAGTGTTGGAAAGCAAAGCCTTGTGTAAATGCCCCCACGTGACTGAGCTGGGTTTGGATGGACCTTGGGTGGGCTCTGTGATTTCTATGGCTACAGCAGCAGCAGTGTGGCTTCTACCTGTCAGGCACGAGAACTTGAACCAAATTCAGCTGCGAGCCCAAATAATGTGTGAAAATGTCTAAAATGATTCACCTTCCCCTTCTTTAGCCTTTGCAGGAGCACTTTTGGCAAGCTGCATGTATCATGACTCAAAATCCTGGGAGGACATCCAAACTGGAAATGCTTCCCTCTCCTTCCACTCACGTGTCCTCCCAGCTGTGTTCACTGCAGGCAGGTTGTGCTATTCCTGACATGCACAAGTTTTTGATGCCACCTTGTTTTGGGCACTGCTTTCTGGGTGTATTTATTTCTTCCTTACCACTCCAACAGAGGTCCCTTCTAGGATGATACTGCCAATGTTTTCCTACCTGTCAGAGAGAGAAAGAGGTTGTGGGGGCGTGGGCTGTGCTGGGGGACTCTTGGGTCTGTTACGAGTGCAAAGGCTGCAATACCGTGCAAAGGCTTTGCTACCCTGAAGAGATCAGCTAAAATCACACTTAATATATAGACCTGGCTGAATGTAAATTATGTCCTTACCAATTCCCTCCTAGCCAGATAGGGTCTGATGACATCTAAGTGTCTATTCAGCATCGTTTATGCTTCACCTACGCTGCCAGCTCTGAGCAGAATGTAAGGCCACAGAAAGCCTCACACTCCTTGGTCCTGGATTCTCAGGTAAGGGTTGAAAAAAGGCTGAGTTCACTCTCTGTGCAAACATATTCGGGTTGGAGCTTTAGTTTGTCCAATTGTGCATCCATTGCACACTAAGTATATTTCTACAGGGGTCTGCCTAAATTTGATTCATATCCCCTCAGGCTTCATCAAAGCATGTTGCCTAAAGCAAAAAAAGTTGCTCAAAGTTTTTTGTTAAAACAACTTGTTGACCTCATTATGTTTGTGAGGAGACTTTCACAGAGAGTTGGTTGTGGTTTATTTTTTTTTTTCCTTAATAAAGATTCACTTTTTAGTCCTGTGGGTCCAGTTTTGCCGCAGAACTATTGGTCTGGAAATCCATTTTTTTTATATTTGATGCTTAGATCACTCACTTGTTTATTGTCCCAGGAAGGAAGCTGAAACTTAAAATACTACCAAAAAGACCTGGGAAGAAACCAATTGTAGCATATGATGAGTGAAGAAATCCATGTAGCCTGGGACCTTCGGCTTCCTGATAGTATTTTTGTATAGCTAAGTTTGAAAAGAATTTTTTGTTCTCCTTTTAAAAATCCGCACACATAAATTGATTACTCTGAGACTGTTGTGTTGCATCAGGGGCAGGACAGTAATCTGAGAGAAGTGTTGGTTTATTTCCTTGCCATCAATTATGTGGTAAATATTTGGGAACAGTGTGCATTTTCAATAGAAGTTAGGTGGGTGAATGGGGGTAGAAAAGGTCACGGCCCAGGTGATTTATCTGCAGGAAATAATTCAGCTGCTTCGTAAAGCCACTTCTGCATCTGGTCCTTTGATTGTCAAACTATTCATTCTTCCTAATGCATCAGATAAATGCTTATGTGGAGAAACAAAATAAAGAGCTGCTACAGTAGAGCAGAAGGCAGATAATTTAAACATGGAAAAGCTGCGATGTCATGGGAGATGTACATAAGCATCCCTTTGTTCCTTTGTCCTTCTCCTGGCTGTGGGAACAAGCCAAGCCTTAATAGCAAATGTGTTAATTCAGTTTCTAAGTTAGCTATTTGGGAAGAGGTTTTGCACTGTTGTGTGGCTGACCCACAGGATGAAGTCAAAGAGATATTACAATAAAGGGGGAGGGGGGCCATAACACAATTTCCACGGTGGGTCTGTTCTGTGCAGATCAATAAAGAGGCTTCATCAGTGTCAGCCCACTGGCAGTATGGCATCCAACCCATGCTACAAACTGCCTGTGAGCAGTGCACATTCCTTGATACTGTATTTACATAGCTTAATGGAGTTTTAAAAGGTCAGAATCCAAGTAGTGTACACTTTGGAGCATTAACTACATGCAATTGTGTTGCTGCATTCTTAATTGTGTCTTCGGGGTAGTGGAGCTTTTTTTTTCTTCTTCTTTTTTTTTAACTGCGGGGCTTTCTGAGATGAGAACTGTCCTTTTTAAAATGTATGAGTTGCAACAGGGACAACAGACCCTGCAACTGATCTGACAAGAATGCTTTTAAATCTCTGTCTTCCTTTGTTTGCAGTGGAGGTAGGTGTAAATGCAGTAGATGTTCATCATTCCGGTATTAATGAAGTTAAATAGCATTTGTTTCAGTGCTACAGCAAAAGAGGGCAAGAAATGGTCCTGATGGATAATTAAAGACTAAAGTTTGATTTTTGATACCCTAAAGCAACCTCTGTTTTATGTTGGTTATGTTGGTAGCTGGCTGAAACATTTTTTGCCGTGTTTTGAAGCACATCTCGGGACCGTAAGACCTTTACCAAGCCCTCAGGCTGTTTACCTCTGAAGGGAGAGTCTCAGGCTGGTCAATCACCAGAGGACAGAGCCACATACACTGAATTACAGCACAAAGGCTTCAATTACTTTAAAGAGCAGGTGTGCAGTGTCCTGTGTTTGCCCTGTCTGATCTGGCCATCCTAGAGCTGAGTACACATTGTATGTTAAACCCTAACTATGGGGTGTCTTAACCTTTCCAAATGACCATGTCCACCATGGAGGGTACTGCATACAGCAAAATCCCACTCAGCTCAATTAAGATGTTTCTGTCAACCTTTTCCCTGGGCCTAAAATATTTGGTGTATGAGCTAGTAATGAATCAGCAGCCCACACAGATAAGACATTAGCTCGTATTTATCCTTGCCAATAATCATTAGCCCTATAATTGATTTCCTTCAGTACAGTCTGTGCATAGACTAAGCTGTCAGCTCAGAGAAGTCTGTCATGAAGCCCCTACTGAAGTCAGACAGACCCCTGAGTTATCCCAGCAGGTCTGATGAGGAGATACAGTGATGGAGAGGACTTTCTGTGCCATTTATTCCTTTTCCAGCCATCCTTCACCCCCATGGGTTTCTGCCATGCTCAGAGCACAGGTTTCACATAAGCAGTTGGTGTAGGTCTTCCTCTGCTGAGCTATTTTCCAAGTAGAAGTGAAAATGTGTGCATTTATTATCAGGTTTTTTGTCACTTGTTGCTTGCTGTTAGAGAAACAATTATCTGTGGGATTTGAGTTGTTTTTAATATCTGGTCTCTTAGGTCACTGACAAATGAGGGTTCATTTCAGCTCTAGGGTTTTGATTGCGTTACTTTGGTAACTGTGGGAGCAAAAGGCTGTTTTGTCCTTCTTCAAGAAGTAGAGGCTGGCTCCCCAATTCAGGCTTTTGACAAACTGTCTAGGATTTTTATGGAGGGTATCCCACATCCCTTGCAACTTTGTAATGACTCTAATGCCTAAAATGTGTTCCTTAAGTGCTTTTTCCTCAGGGACAAACGGGCTGGGAATAGTCAGGAGAATAAACTGGTTTTGCAACAAGTCTCAAGTGATTCCACGAGCATAACCATCCTGCTTAATCTCACCGTGCTCTTGCAGAGGTGTGTGGCCTCCCAGCAGAGCTCACTGTGTGCTTGCTATGTCAGGGCTCAGCCACATGATCCAGATAATGCACCTTATGAAGACACCATGAGTCAGCTCGTGGTGTGACTCCTGCTGTAGTTCCTTCCTCCTCTTCCCCTTTTTTATCTCCTGTTAACAAGGTGATATATTTTTGCCAAACATGGCAAAACGGTGTTCAGGGAAACAGGCAGGTCACGCTTCTGCTGGAACATCTCTGCTGACTTTTCAACCAAGGTTGGAAGGCACCTACTCCGGCTGAGTGCAGCTCTATTCTAATTCTTCCTTCCCCGAACCAGGATAAAACTCCTCATCTCAATAAGACCACACAGGTGGTGCTAATGCCAAGAATTCTTCAATGCCTCTCCTCTGCAAGCCACACCAGGGAACAGGAATGTCACTTCAAAAACGTTTTTTTTCTGCTGTCAAGCTGCTGGAGCTTCAAAGCAGTTTCTTGCTGCCTGTGCTTTCATGCAGTTTGATGCCTGTGTTTTTAGGGTTTATACATTAATGTTTGTTTCAGGCAGTGTGCAATAGCTCATTCCGCACAGGGCAAAACCCTCTAACAAGTATAAGACCTTTAGTTACTCTGGCTTAATTCTGTTCAAAACAATCCTTACAAGACAAGATAAGAGAGATCATTAGTTCTTTGGGTTCATGAGATGGCAGGAATTAAGAGAAGTTGCTCTGCTGCCCTGTGAAATAGTGTACACAGAGCACTAGAGAGGGGCAGGGGTTAGAAATGGCCTTTTCTGAGCTGTTCTCAAGGAAGAGTTATTTTCTATGCACAAAACAGAAAACATCCTTCTCTTGGTACTTCTGGAAATGACTAGTGGAATGAATTAATGCAATGTAATGAAGGGCAACAGTGAAGTGAAGTGAAACACATGTTCTCAAATCCCCTTTCAGCAACTTCTTGGAGACCTTAAAATGCTGAAACTCCAGAGCCTCTTAATGTCAACTTCAGCTTCAAAACTGCCCCTATTTCGATACTTAAAATGTCGGGTTCCTGCCGTCACCTTGCCATGTTTGTGCCCTGCCATCATGTCTGGAGGAGATGGCACACTTTCTTCTAAAGGCTGCATTTAACCTGCTTTCTAAAGGTACGTTTTTTCAGCCATTAAGTTCTGCTCTCTAATCAGAACTCTTCCGAAGGAGCCTTGTTTTTTAATCAATGTTTTGCTCCAAGGACAGGAGGAGTTTAAAATGTGAATTTCTGCTGTTCCTAGATGTCTCCATGCCATCTCCCCTGAAACTAAAGTAGTGGGTCTGAGTCATCCTTGAAGTATTCCAGTTTTATGCTGAAATCAGTTGGATACACAGGATAAAAATGCAGTAATGCAGCAGTGAATCATCTCAGCAAAAACTTAGAGTTTGTGGCATCCACTTCTGCAATGCTCCATGGAATACATTGCTGATAAAACTATGGGTGCCATTCCTTGCATCAAATTAGTTTTCAGAACTGCATGAGGGATAACTTCCTCCTGGTTTTCTTGGGATAGCAAGGAAGTGGAAGAGTAAATGTGCAATATTGTCCTTATTTATTTTTAATATTTTTTCCTGTGATTTATTATCTGAGACACTGGATGTTTCCCTGAGAGCTATGCTTCTTTGACGGGTCTATTCAATATTGCCATTTATTTGTTTAGGCTGAGAGATCTGAGCTTACAATATCTAATGTTGCAGTGAAGTTCTTGCAGGCTCAGGGAGTTTGTGAAATGGAAATTCCTCCTCCTGTTAAAGGAATTCTGCTTGCCTTGGAGGAAATGTCAGGAACATCATAATGTCTTTTTTTTTTTTTTTTTTTTTTGTAAGCACCTTATTTTTATCAATGCCTATTGAAAACTGTGCAGTGGTTTCGTATTCTGAACATTGTTTTTTCTGGTCTGCAGAGGTTAAGGGAGTGATCAGGAGTTATCACATTACCAGAAGGTATTAAAAATATGGAAGGTGATGAGAAGGGCTCAGTGTAACTACTAGCAGCACATACAAATGAATAATGTGCAGCTTAACAGTTTTGATGCTGCTTCTATTTGCCTTGTCTGTGAAAGATACAGCAATCCCCTCCCTTGCCAGTTGCTCCTCTCATCCACCTCTACTCACTGCCATTTGTCCTCTCGGCTTCAGTCTCCATCCCCAGCCTTTCCTGACTTCCAGTAAAATGGGGAAAGGGAAAAAGGAGAAAAAAAATACCAAAAGCAGCCTAAAAATACTCCAAAGTTTGGGGAAAATATTGGAGTTCCCTGTGCTCTCATCATGCAGAGAAAGGAGGTTGCTTAGGATCATAAGCTGTGCTTGTGCAAAGATGCTCACGTGTCCAGTCCAGGAAGAACATTGATTTAAGTCTCTGCCTCTGAAGAACAAAGATGATGAAAAATTCAATGCAAAATGGTTGGCAAGTGCAGCTAAATACCACTTGATGAATCACCAGTGTAATCTACCAGTATCACAAGCCTCTAGCAAAAGTGACAGCAGATCGTTTATCCCAAATGGCACAAAAATCATGGATGTGGTATTCATAACATCTCTGAGTAAGTAGTCTTGAGACTGGTCAATATGGGAAAAATATGAACAGTCCCTTGTTAAATCTCTGCACTGAATATTTATTTATTAGCCTGGCAAAATGGATCACACGGTGTGCATAGATGGCAGAGAGCATACTGTCCTTGCTGTTCAGCTTGAGGGAGACACAGGAAGGTTACTTGGGTTAGAAACCAGGTCAAGCAATCAGCCAAGGAGCTCGGAACAACAACATTATGTGCTGTCAGACCAAATCTAACCCGCTAAAAATACAAGCAGGGCAGGCAGTGATCTTGCCTGCTAGTTCAGTGCCTCTGTTGCTGCTGAGACACTGCTGAAACACTTTATCGCATTGAAAATTTGTTTTTTTCCAAAATATAAACAGAACCCAATCCTGTACAGGAGAACAAGTTCTAAAAGAAATCCAGTTATTATACTGGGAAATGTTAAGAAACCTCAGTTGACAGAGCACAGAGTGAAGATTTCTACACCAAGCTGTAGATACCACCAGTGACAACAGTCAATGTGTTACCTAAAGTTTTATACTGCATTTTAGCAAGTTTTTTTTCTCAGTAGAAAATGTATCAATGTATTCCTTCTCTCTGAGTAACGGAAACAAATTATTTTAAGGGTTAATATGATTTGAAGGTTTTTTTTTTTCTTTGAGGAGGCCCATTTGAATAATGCTCATGATGAGGTTTTGTTTTAATACCTATATTCGACTCTTTAGACGTGGGAATACCTCTGAAGTCTTCAGTTTCAATTTGGCCATCTTCATGTCTGTGTTGAGGGAGGAACATAATGGTGAAAACAGGCTTTGCAAAACCTCCCAGTCTTGGTTTTCTGCCCAGTGATACACTAGAGGACTTGGCTATATGAATGTGTATGTTCTGGAACATCAGAGATGAAGAGAAATGGAAATCAGCACTGCATTTTTCCTTCCCTTCAAAGCCACTGCCATAACATGATCTCCATTTGCTGTCATGCCAGTCAGTGTGTGTAGGCTGTGTCTAGCCTGCTACAGGTCTGGAGAAGGCCTCCTACACAGGAGCTATCAAGGCTCAGCTCCTTGGATTTGCAGGGAATTGAATTTGACGGATCAGTAATCTCACATGCTTTTCCAATCCCATTTGCTTTTGCCCCACTAGAAGCATCAACGAGCCAAAATGTCCCTGACCTGTCGACTGTGGAGTCACCTCTGTAGCTGGCATAGATGGACTAGATGGCATAGATGAAGGCTGCTGGGGCCCTGTTCTGGTGTTTCCTTCCTGTCTCACCAAAGGGTTTGGAAAATACCATAATTTCATACAGAACCTATCCAACATAAGACTGCTGTTTTCATGTGGATTTATCCTACGGATCCTGAGCCAATATTAATTTGAAAGTGCTCATTCTACGTGTGTGTGGATGGTAGGGGATGCTGCTTTTAAGACAAGAAGAAAAAGCAGTGGATGGACAGAGGGAGTTTTAAGATTTTTTTTTTTCCTGACAGGAAAGAAATAATCTTTATTTGGGTTATATTTTCTTTAAAAAACACCTCACACTTTCTAAACTTAAAAAGTTCCTTTCTATAATTTTTTGGTCTCCTTATATCTTCTTAAGTTTACCAGCATATTGAAGGATGGAGACTTTCAAGTGTTTGAAAGCTGAGACTACTTTTCAGTGAAGTCACCAGGAGCTTCATGACTAATTTTAGTAGGGAGGGGGAAGGTGAGCAATCCTTGCCACCTGACAACAGACAGGAAGCTGAGTACCTCCACAATTGCTCATCTGCTGACAATTCAAGAGTATTTTGCCATCTTTAAATAGATAACATAAAAGGTCGCCTCTAGACTTGCCTCTGAAAACAGGAGGAAAGAGGAAAGTTGCAAAAAGTTTCCACGGCTGCTCTGTTTTTACTTTTCAGTTTTTTTGCTCGGAAAAACTACCCACCTAGTTCTTGTTTGTTCTCCATCCTGTGCCACTTCTGTCCTCATCCTTCACTCACATACCTGGGCATGACTAAAGGTCTTTGGTCCTTTGTGATCCAGCTCTTTAAACCACAGAAGTGCTGAGTGGAAGGGTTATCCAGTCTAACCTCTCATTCACTTTCTCCTCAAACAACATTTTTCTAAGAACCTTAGGAGCATCAATCTTCTTTACCAAGTGACAGCATCTTATGAAAAATCCAGGATATCTGCAGCTTTGTGACCCTTCCAATTTAAAGCCTGTTCTTCTTCCTCATCTCCTCTGTTTTCCTGTGGCTATGGCAGGTTGCCAAGCCTTTCAGCAGGACATTTCCACATTTTGTTTTTCCCTCTGTTCCTTTCTCCTCCCACTGAGTTGTCCAACTCCCTGTAAATTTGAAAGTCTTACTATCTTTTGTCTCCTTTACAAGTTAATATGGCCCTGTTGGGCACACCTGGAAGAAGCCAATAATCAAATACCACAGAAGACGTGGTATTTGCCACAGAAGTGCTTTGTTTGTCTAGTGCTGGATCACTCTACAATAAAAAATCATTATCCCCTGAGTCATTCAATACATGTTCTTTGAGTAACATACACCAAAATAGCAAATGAAGTGCCTGGTGACTATGGCCACAAAAATAGGGTGAGAAATATTGCCTCTTCTTTCTACCCATCTCAGATTACAGGACAGCCATACCGTGAGTTTTCCTTGGCTTGAAATGCCTGCCTCTTCCCTCTGCTGAGGAAGGCAGAGCCAGGGAGAACAGACTGCGGCACGTGGGAAGCAGGAGGCCACGGGAAAAGATCCACTTGCTGCAGCTGATGCTGCTGCTGAGTTATTGACGGTGGACCAGCGCTGTTGAAGCGCGTAGAACAGTGCTTGGGGAAAGGTGGAAAGGGGAAAGGTGTGCTGAGAAGGTGGGCCTGGGGAAAAAGCCCAAAGCAAGAGGAACTGTGGGGGTCTCCTCTGCCAGGGAGCTGTGGTGCTGCTGGGCTTCCAGACAGAGCGTGATGGCTAAGACAGCCGCAGAAACATTCATTAAAATGACTGTTTTAGCTTTTTGGACAATTAGTCCGATAATTACGCCACTTATTTATTATAATAGCCTGCAGTTAATGGATGCTCTGCGAGGGAATTAATGTCTCCAACTTATTTTAGAAATACCCTGAATATGCCATCTTTTTAAATAATAACGCAGAACGTCTCTGTAGGATGTTTAAATAAGTTGCAGATTGCTGTGTCAGGGCACCCTGCTACCCAGCCATGCTGACCGCTGTTCAAAAGCCATACTTGCTCCTCAGAAAGTCAAATACACATTAAGGAAAAATCTCTTCCTATGGGGCTGGGAGCAGGACCCTGAAGCTGCTGTGTGCACTACCAGAGCAGGGATGCTCTGCAGCTCTGCAGCAAGCTGTGTACACCCATCGAGGCCCTGCTCGCGCTTTTCTTCCATCGACAGCAGGGTAATACCTCGCCTGCCTCAGCCTTGGCTTGGTTTGTGCCCTGCCTCTTTGTCAGAGAGAGATGGTGCCTTTGCCTACAGGCTGTGGCAGGCCTATTTATGATCTGCTCAGCACAGCCTGTCAGAGGCAGTTAAGATACCTTCACCTAAGCAAATGCTACTTGCTATTGCCTTGTTATAAAACAAAGGTCATTTGAACTGAAAATACCTCTGTTCCTAACCAGAGAGGGGGAGAGCTCTGTCTAACTGGCTGCTGAAGCAGCACAGGAGCCATGGGAGTGGGGAAGAGAGCAGAAGCTGGAAGCTAACGCAGCTATTGCCAGAGCACAGATGATGTTGACTGAGTTTGCATGGGTAAAACAAGCAGCCTCTCCAACCCTCGGTCTGGGTTTCAGCTGGCTGATCCAAGGCTCCATGTGGAGCAGTGCAGCTGTATGACCTTGCCTGATTTCACTAATTGCCATTAAGATGTGATAAAGTCCATGAGCTAAATGATATGTAAGATGAGAGAAAGAGATAGCAGGTCCAAGGATTCAAAAGGAGAAATACAGCCTTGACAAAGGCATAAAACTCTAAGGAAAAAGCATGGAAGAAAATGGCAATTGGGTAACGTCAAGCATCAGCCTTCTCTTGTGCAGCAACACAGACAACCATTTCCCTACCCCCAGTGCTGGAAGCGATGCAGCAGTTTCCCTCTTGGGGTGGTGAATGTGTCCATGTTAGCCCGTGCTGGACAGCCAGAAGCAGGGCTGCTTCAGTCCTTACTTCATTCCCCTACCCCACTGCCCTGACTGCACTGATTTCACTTTGCAATCAAATTAATTCCCATCTCCAGCTCCTTCTTCATGCTGACGGAGCAGAGAGAAAGGAGTGGTCCAGTAGGGGTTGCTCAGTGCCACACTGCTCTTTTCAGATACCCACGGCCTCAGCATGGTGAATGTAAAAGTCCTGTGCCCCAGCCAGGACTGGAGCCTGGATCTGTGAATCCTGACTCCAACAGCTACAGTAGTACTCAAGCCGTGCTTCCCAGACGACGAGTTATTTGCACTGATTTGCATGGAGTAAATCAGCCGTACACCAAAAGCTGCAATATTTAATACCTCCATTAACTGCCTTTATATCAAAGGGGCAGGATGGAGCTTATCTTCATGCATGCCTTGGTTTTGTGACACCGTGCTATATTTTTAAAGAAGGACAAGATGTTCTGTTCTACAAAGCAGCACCTACTGAACAATACGAACTAGCCAGGTACTTAAAATTATAATGGTGGCTAACCTCTAATGGACTGAAAACTGTGTAAACCTGACAAATCCCATAAAACGAAGATAATTATGCCTTCTGCACCAGGCATTTTTTGAACATGAACAATGTGTGTTCAGGAAGAATAAAGATTCACTGAAGCTACAGGGGAAATAATGGCAGCCAGTATTCATGGGGCTGTAACAAAATATTGTTTACAGATCTCCACTGGTTGTGAAATTATCTATACTGAAGAAACTGGATGTAGTCTAAAGCAAAGATTGAAGGAGCATAAAATATGTAATATTGTAGTTACAAGGCACATAAAATCTTATTGAATCTGTGATAAATATTTGTGCCTGAGCAATTTTACATTTTGCAGACTGCTTTCCCTGGAGGATGGTTAAAGAACACAAGGACACCCTATCTGGCAGTTTTAAAATCTAGGGGCTCCCATGACCAATGATGAGGGTGCAATATACCTGTTCTCAAAAGTGTCCAATTAATTGCTTCGTTTTGTATTGAAAATATTCTCTTTTTTATTAAAGCTGCTTTCAATAGACAGGGGTATCATCTCTTGGGCTGCGTTAATAAAGGCAGAAGATGTCCCCAAAGTGATGCTGGTTTGGAATTGAAACCATATATTAAACTCCCCATGGGGGACGAGGAGTCCACAATGCAGAGTTAAATGGAAGCTCTGTATTCAGCTGCTGTACAACATTTGGAACTTTTCTGTGGGACTTGGAAAAGGCTGTGCTGTACATTTTAAAAGGGTTTAGCAAAAAATGCAGGCATGTACTTTGTGAAATTTGTGGATGGGGAACGAGGGCATTTGAAGATGAAGATAAGACTCCCTAAGTTGCAATGAAATGTTTTCTGCTATCTTGTATTTTAAAATCCATAAGGATCTCATAGGGACAAGTTTGTTTTGGGGTTTTTTGACTTGGCCTGTTATACATTTACACTGGTAATTCCTTAGGCATTTTTCTGTTGTTCCTGGGTGTAGTCTTTTTCCCCTTGGGAAGAAGTCTCCACTTTTTTCCATGCATGGAAGGAATTTAAAATAGTAAAACTGAAACAAATCTTCTCTGTAGATTACTTTCTCATTTCCCACATCAATTTTTGTTCAAATCTCAAGCTTGCTCCTAGCTCAACCCTCCAAAGGAAGAGTTTACCTTCACCTTTCTCTAATAGCATCTTATCTGTCAACTTCCTTTTTATTCACTAACCAGCATGGAGGTTTATCCCTTGCTCTTGAAAACGAGTATTTCCATCATTCCTCGCGGAGCTGCTTGCTAATTACCAGGTCAAATAGTCTCAGGATGTGGTTTGGTGCTCTCATTGAGTCATCCGTGCGTTTTCTGAAGAATTGATTTGGAGAAAGCAGAAGAGGCTGCCAAGCCACCACAATCATACTGGGGAGAGCTAACACCTCTGAGCCTGGTGCAAATCTCTGTGCTGCTGAACAGATGACTGACAGTCTGTAAAAAACCAGAGAGATGATTTAAAATTGTGTCCACCATTGTGCAGATTTGGTGTAGGCCTTGGGCCGTGTGATACAAAGAGATATTCGTAGTGCCTCTCTGAACAAAAGAAACCTTCTATCCACCTTTTTGGGAGGTAGGGGGTAATATTTTAAGGAACTGCTGTATCTGCATGGTTTCATGTTGGATGGGGACTGGAAGAGCAGAATAAGCGGGACGGTGTTTCTGTTTCAGAAGCAAAGTCTCAAGGTAATGGTCAGCAGCTAAATATCTACAAAAATGGGGGCAGTGGAAAGGAGAAGAGGCAGGCTGCCCTGGATCACTTGCACAGCAGTTCCATATAATGTATTTACATGTGCATGCACCATTGCTTGCACCCCCTGGAACTGTTTTGAGGGTTAGAGCAGAATATTTTTCATTATGGAGTGAATGCCACCACCCGTATATTTTGCCTCTCATAATTCTGAAACTAGGGAATGTAGCAAAGAGGATTTAAGTAACCCAGCCCTAACCAAAATGATCAAAAGCAGATGGCTTTGACTAGGTCACTTTTTAGAGTCATTGGAGGGTACTGTGCAGTTTTACCCACCTGCTGCAGTCGGGTGATTTGGACAGTGAACGTGTTTGGAGAGTTAAATGCCAGGGTAGGAAGCTCAGTGCCACATAGCTGTAAATAACTTCATGGTATTCCATATGATTAAGCATCTTTAACTGGTTGATCACTTCCCATTAGTTATCTGGATTAAATTAAAGTCTTGCAACCTATTGGGAGAGCTCACAACTACACAAGCTTACAAGCAATTTGGCTACCAGGCCACTCTCGGCAGCTCACAGAGGAAGAGAGTTAAAGTCAATTATCAGCCCTCTCATCCATTTAATTTCTGGAATGGCAACTTATATAGACAAACAAAGGTGTCTGTAGGTAAAGCTGAAAGTCTGGATTGAATGACCAGACATGCAGCACACCGTATGGGGTTTTTATTTTTGTGTGATACATCATAGTCCTGATATTTTTTATAGCTTTACCTGTACTGACACACCACTGGGGAAAGCCTCTGTCTCTAGCTGCTCCACATATACATTTAAATTAACAATTTTGCTGCTATCTTCATAATCAGAAAAAAGAGTAGCCAGAAAGATAAACAGGAGATGTCTAATCACATCCAACAACAGTCATCACTCTATCTTTCCTGATCTCTAGTAGCCCGAGGAAATAGCAACTGCATTTTGCATCATGTCCTGAAAGTCATCAGTCCATATCCACTAAGAAGAGATGCAAAATGCTGGCAAGTCTATTCCCAGCAAGCAACCACAGTCCAGGCTGAAAGTCCCTGAAAAGTGCAACTCGTATAAGGAAGCAGTTCCTTCCTACATCCCAGTTGTCAGGAGCAGGAAGCAGGCTGGTATCACCTCTCCAAGATTTAACTTGTGCCTATATTTGTGTTTTGTCACATGTTTATATTTCTTGCAGAGAAAAGCATCAGAATCTGAATTCCCCATATTGCAATGTTTATTAATTCCATTCATTTTTTAAAGGCAGGAAATATTAAGGCGTAAGCTCAAAGGAAAACTCCCTTTTTTCAGTTTCGTGCTTTGAGTAAAAATCAAAGACAGACTGCTAGACCCACCTTTCATCTGTACAAAATGGTTTTTGTCAGCCTCCTTAATGTATCTGATGCAGTGTTTTCTGTGCATTGGCTTCAGCAGGAGAAGGCTGTGTTTTTGCAGGGTGCAAAACCACTTTGCTCTTTTGATTTGTAGTGAGGAGACAGATGTGTATCAATCTGTTCTTCATCTACTAAAGTCAATATTCTGAATCAGCTGATAGAGGAATGGAAAAGCCAGGGCTAGATCCTGGGTCTGTACCTGAACTCCTGTGCAGTCTGTGAAGCAATGCAAGGGGGTTGATGCCTGATCCTCAAGATGTGCAAAACCCAAAGGTGAAATGCAGGAGAGAAGCCTTGGGTTTCTTGGTCTTGCACCCTTGCTCAACTCACATCTCTAAGGCACCACTGGGAACCAGTTCTGGCAGCTATTTGAACACTTGGAGGGTGGGCTGCTTACCATCTTCCCAGTACTTCCCAGTACTTCCCAATCTGGAAAGCAAGGAAAGTGTCTTCCAAAAATGGGGAGAAACAAGGGTGCCATCCGAAGCTGACCAGCTGCTGGAGCACTGCTCTTGCTCACTGTGTGTGCAGCTCCAGCAGATATTGCCCTCCCGGGTGTCTGAGCACAGGACATCTGTAGCTCATGTACACCCTGGCCACCCTGTAGGCAGCCAGGAGGTCACCCATGCAAGCATTCTCCATGATGTCTGGGCAAGCCAGAGTGAAGGCATGGGGTCCAGTATGCCAAGAGGGGCACATTTGTTCAATCCACCATGCTCTGGTGTTGTGGGGCTGGGAACAGCTGCTGTTCAGGAAGGAGTCTGCCTTCCCCCAGGCTTTCAGAGAAAATGCCCCTTAGGGTACCAACTTGTTGCTGAGATGGTCACAGAGGCTCATCAGAGTTACACAGCTTTGTGGATGTTAAACTAAACTAACATCTGGCTAAACTTTTACTGCTTCTTCTACTCATGCTCATTCCTAAAGTTTTACTGAAGGGAAGGGCAAATATGAAAATGTTAATATACAGCAAACTATTGAGTTGTGACTGTTGCTATCATGATCCCATGGGTAGGTCATCATTCCATTTTGTTAGCACTCTTCTGGGAAATTGCTTTGGTGAGTTTAACTTAGTGGGCACTGTTATAAACAAGCTGATTGGACATCTAGTCCGGAGCATTGCTCTTTCCTGGACAGGAGAAAAGAGTGATATGGGAACATAGCAAGAAAACATGTTGGAAGCAAGGGACTGAGATTTCTTCCCTGTAGGATATTATGTTTCCACCTGTAATTATTAAGCAGAATATGAGTGTTTTCCTTAGTGCCTTACAAAATAAAAGAGGGATGTTTTCATCCATGTTACGAGTAAGAATAAAGGAAGGGATGATCAGAGCCACCAGTTTTTGAGAACACCTACAACAAGCATGCTGGGAAGACAGAAAACCTGTCACAAAGTCTCATGTAAGAGAGACAAGCCATGCTTAATCAAAGCTGACACAAAATCAAGACTTTTCAAGGCAATACCTGCAGTAAAAGATAAGTATTCAGACACTGTCAGTCTCTGCAAACATCTCCTGGTGCCACCAGGTAAAGAAAAAATCCTCATCAGTAATACGTGATTTTCATACCACTGTACATGTCACCAAACCAGCCTTTCTCAAAACTTGGCTGCAGAAATTTCTGAGGTCGTGAACTATCCAGAGCTTTGGTTCCACAATACCATCACCAGGGAAAAGCCACATGAAGGTGGACAGCCAGGGAGAAACAAGGTGAGGAAGAGGCGAGATACCAGAGCACAATTTAGTAAGACAGACAAGGCCAAATTTTATCCTTTTTTTTCCTGAAAGGAAATCTTAATTTCTTAAAGTTCACCCAAATAGATTTCTGCAGCACTACAAAAAAATTAAGATAATAATTTGTCCGCAGCTCTGAATTATTTTGAGGAGAAAGGCAGGCCTTGGTGTCTAGAGAGTAAACAGGCAACTCATCTAAAGACAGAACACAGGAAATATAAGCAGTGGTAGGCTGTGAGGCAGAAGCAAAATGACCACTAGAAACCTATATTCTTTTTGGTCAAGTTGCTTCTGAAGACACATCCTGAGTGCTTTGGTGCTGCCCATTGCTGGCTTAAAATCAACACAATGACAGAGTGCCACTCTTGGCATAATAAAGGACATGTATTGTTCAAAATGCATATTTTTAAATACTCTATTTAATGATTGTTTCACATGCCACATGCTGGGTAATAACAGGAGAGGGTTCAATTGTTTTTAAAAACAAATAAATGGACAAAAAAAAAATCCCTTTTGGCTATGAAAAAAACAGTTTGTGAGACTGCTATAAATGCAACTATGTTTTAGCTCTGTGCTCCCAGACTCATCCCTTAGTGCTTTCTCCAAACTTTTGTGTAGCCAGTGCTGCTTTAGCCAAGATTTTTGTTGGAGACCACATCTTTCCTTTAATGACATGGTGGGGACAGTAGCCTTAGTGGTGATTTCACGTGTCTGTAGGTTTACCCAGTTTAAGTACATTCTCATTAGGGAATTGTTAAATTTTCCAAAGCTATGTGCAAAAGACAGACTTCTCAGCAATATAAAGTAGGAAAATACTTTCTATTTCTTTCTATTTCTTCTGCTGCTTCATTACTGTCTTGTTTTCCAAAGAAACTCTCTGTCTGCTATCTTCTCCTGCCTTGGGTCCCACATACAGGATTGTCCTGCTGGCAACATATTTTGGCAGTTGCTACCAAAGAAAAAGTTCAAATCTGTTTTGGATTTTGTCTTTGGGGAACAAAAACCGGAGTTCTTTTCCAGCCTTTATGTCCATAGTCGATACTGCAGAATTGGATGGTACAATGAAGGTGTGGGAGTCCAGTGGAATATCGGCTGCCTGTACCTGAGAGTGATAACACCTCGGTCACGGGGCTTCTCAAACTCCTTTTGGTTTTAATAGCTCGCTGACCAGGTTCTCAAAGTGATCTTGTTCTTTGAAAAAGAGACTTGATAAGCTTTTAGCACATTAAAGTGCAAAAGCACCTGATGCTTTTTGCACTCCTTCAGAGGCTTCACTTCCTTTCTTTCAAAGTATTTGTTTCTCAAAGGGAATTTAGAGATAGTATAATGTGTAATCTGTGTGATTCACAAATTCTCATTTTGTAATTATTTCTACAAAACCCCGAGATGCTGGATATGTGGATGTGCTGAGGAGCATTCAGTTAGCTTCTTTTCCAATATTCACATGTTAGGTCTCTCACATCATATGTTGCTTGGGGAAAGAAGCATTTTGGTGGCCATCCTTTGAGAAAACAGATCTCTTTCCTGTTTATGAGCTGGAATGGGAAAGTTGGTCATTTCTTTGCACACACAGCCCAACTGACCTGGGATTCTGCCATGCACAGTCTCCGCTGATGGCTTAATTTTAGACCCAGCATCTAAGAAAGATTTAACATTTGTTCTTTTTTCTTTTTTAACATCAATTACTGTAATAGTTACGCAGCACTTAACCCTTGAATAAAAATGACCAATGCACTTGGTACTTTTTTCCTCCTTAGATATTTTACCGTGTCTTTTTTAACTTCAAGAAGTTGTTTGTGCCATTTTACTCCCCCAGGCCAGATGTCCATCTGTCTTCATGTTCTGAAAACAGTGTACGATCAAAGAAATTTCAGAAATAATGCAGAAATTTATTACATACTTCCTTTTAAACAATGATTTCTGAATGCAATTTAGAAATATAACCTAGAATAAAGATTTTTAAAGGCAATGCCTCTGCTAATGGGAAGTATTGTTCCATGACTGCCTGCCCAAGAGGCGATCTATAGACTCGTAAACAAGTTCTAGTATGGGCTAGATGTTCTTTCTGTCTTACCCACCTTTTTCTGTAGAGAAAGTTGTGCCCACATGATGGCACAACAATGGGCTGGGGAAATGTTATTTCCATTCCTCTGGTAAGGAAAATCTTACAGTAGGAAGTATGTATCAGTAATTTTTGCCATACAGCTGTTCTTAGCATGAAAGCCTTCATTGCTAGACTGTATCTTTTGCTGGCATTTAACTTGACCTAACATTGTTTGTGCATGGCTTTTTAAGTTGTGATGTAGTTATTAAACAACTCCAAGTCCCACTCTTTGCCGTCCCCATTCATAAACTTGCACCTCTATCCCACACCGCATGAAGAGGCACGAGCTTGTCTGTAGACTTGCAGCAAAACGCTGTGGGGTGTTCCCTGGAGTCTCATAAGCCGCCTCTGTTTCAGCAGTGTACCTTTCAAATGAGAGCGCGGGGTCTGTGATCCACAGTCTTGCCCTCAGCTGGCTTCCAGACCTCCCCCCACCCCCAGCAGAGAGCTCGCTGAAGCCACGGGCTGTCAGGCTCAATTATTTGCGCAGCATCTTAATAGGACTTGCAGTTTCCCTAAAAAAAACCCCAACAACAACAACGCACCACCAACAAAAAAAAATGCCACTAGGGTCAATTGTCCTCTCTTTAAAATTGGTTTTATGGAATTCATCTCTCCCTGGGAGATTTGAGGCACTCCTGGAATTACTGCATAATCAACTCATGTCTTCTCTGGGGACTACACTGCCATGAAATCAAATAATGTTGTAATCTCGATGTGAAAACCAACTTCAGTCAGCACCTTTGATCTCAAAGGTTTGAGAGTGCCACTGAAAGAATTACTTTGAGCCTGATGGTCTTCCAATCAAATTGCAGCAAGTATCGACTGTGATCTCTCCCAAACCTGCAACTCAAGCAAGAAAGGGCCTGGGCAGGTCTTAATGAGAGGCTGCCAAAAAAAGACTCACATGACACGAGAGAGGTATTTTAGGAGCTATTGCTTTCCTCAAGGGCTTTCCACAGTTGTAGCACTGCAGTGTGGTTTAGTAAGTGCAGAGCTAAAGGGATTACTGGTTGCACTGCTGAATGTAACTATGGTCCAGATCCTTTGTGCCCTACAGCTGTCCTGTGGCCTTATTTAGAGAAGCTAACTGGCAACTTTTCACTCAAAACAAGACTTTCTGTGTGAAATGGGCTGTCACTGGAAAGGCATCATTCTTGTTTCCCTGTTTTTTGGAAACGAATCTTACAGAAAAACAAGATGGGGGAAAATGCACTTTTTTATTGCTTTGGTCAGTCTTTTCTGTTTTCAGTTTCATTTTTCATTGGTAACAAAGAAGGCTGTTTTCACTGGCATTTTTTAAGATGAAAAAAATTCCTATGAAAAATAATTGGTCTTTTTCAACTGCCTCCAAATGAGAGCCCTATAAACTCTAATCCTGCAGCTGGGGCTATTAACCCATACTTCTGCACCCTAGCAAAGCCGTATTGAAATCAATGGAGCAGAGCATGACTGGCAGCAAGAATGATTATAAGATCAGTGGCCAATTAGGCAAAAAGACAGCTCAAGACTGTTATGATAGTGGGAGCTAAAGCATTGTCTTCTTAGGTAACAGAGATAAATCACTGAAAACAAATCCACATGGCTTTGTAGAAAGGCACCAAATAAGAGTTCTACAACACTGTTGTGGGTCTGCTGGGGGAAAAAATGTCTTTTTGACAATGTTTTGCAGTAGTTTCTTAAATTGTTATATCTAGAGAACAGAAATACACCACAGCTTTTTGTACTCAAGTTAATATTGGGGTGAGGAAAATATTTGGTTTTCATCTCTACCAGTATTACTGCATGCTGTAATTGCATCTTGTGCTGTACCAAGGGACACATTCAGCCTGCCTTGCCAACTCGCTTCCACTGAAGTTATGGGAAGTTTTATTTGATTATCATGCCAGATAGAGGAGAACATTTTCATGCAATGCCTGTGTTTCAGCCGCTTCCTTTTAAGTATTCCTTTGCAAGTGGTTAATGATAATGATAATTTGATAATTTCTTTATGATTATACTTTCCTGTAGAAAGAAAGGCTAGGCGGTCATGCAGTTCATCTGTGTTCTCTTTCTCTCCAAAATTTCTGGACCTTTTTGATCCCTCTTAAGCAAATCTGACACATGGCAGAATTTTCAAGCTTTTAATTTTCTCCAGGATCTGCGGAAGGAGGTAACTGGTCTCACTGGAAAAGCCTAAATGAAGGTGATTTGGGGATAAGCTGACACTTTGTCAGTCACCAGGGCCACGGCAGAGGAGGGAGCCACTAGAAACAACCTGGATATGTGAAAAGCCCCAGTTACAACTTGTGCTTTCTCGGGTACCAAAGCCAGAATGCTCACAGATGCAGAAGAATTAGACCAAGCTTTGGCAACTTCATGCCCACAGACATTACAGGTGATGCTTTCAGGATGCAGGAAACCATGTTGCAGTGAGTTTTGGGGCTCTCTTGGGTTGCAGTTGAAAGAGCAAATACTTTCCATGCACAGAGGGGAAAAAAAAAAGAGAAAAAAACCCAAAGAGGTCAAGCTATGAAGCTTAGAAAGTGATCAGTAATTCATTAGTGGAGCTCTAAGTGTTATTAGCTCTGAAGAAGTCATGATGTACTCACAGATAGTCTGCAAGTACAAAGAGATGAAATACATCAGATAATTTATCTGTTGTATGGGAATCGCTTTGTTCTAGCCATTGTTTTTTGCTATATAATTCCTTTCTCTATAATTTACTTTCCCTTTCATATTGTTTCTTTTTTTTAAAGATCATTTTGTATTTGTCTTTTATTCCCTCATTTAATTATGTGCATAAAAAGAATAAAATACTGAAATGTTTAAACAACTCATTAAAACCTGCTTGTAATCCTCTGTCTGGGACAAAAACTGCTGCTGTGTTCAATAGTCCAGAATACTGTAGCTTTATCAATCTTCTAAAAATCTTGTAAATCACTACTGTGGGCTGTCTCCAGTTTCTTGTAAATTGAGTAAATCACAAACTGGATCTCTCAAGGAGCTTGTCCAGGCACTTTTAACGGTCTGTACAGCTTCTGTCTTCATCCACTCCTGTGGTACAAAGCCTTTACTCCATAATCATTACTACACACACGGCCTGGAGTTCCACTGAATTATTGGAAGGTGAGAGTGAGGCTTTCAGAGACAGGATTTTCATACTTATAAATTTTATTGGTGTCATCTTATTCACAAGATATATGTAGGTCTCCTACAATATCTGTGACATCCATATCCTGCCTTATAATCACACTGTGCCACAACCATCACAATGATTAAAGAGATTACTTTTTTTTTCCCTTGTGTGGCGAGATTAGGGAAGTTCAGTTAAATGGGAGAAGAGCGATGAAGGAGCGCAGTTCTATATCATGATCAGTTCCAGGGAGAGGCCTTTAGAGGAACCTTCCGTGTGCCCCTGAGGGCTCAAGGAGCAGCATTTTCAAGTCATGAGGGAGCGTGGGCACCTGCCCCCCACCCCCTTTCTGGGAGAGCTGAGGAGTGGGTCCTGCTTTTGAAGCAGATCTTGTCCTGCAAAAAAGCCTGCAGCAAGACCGCAAAACCCGCCAGACAGACTGGACATAGCCACGAGGTGACGAGGGACAAATTTGATGGTGGCTCTGGGAGGGGCAGTGGCTGCACCCCACAGTGAGATGGGGAATGTGCCTGGGTGGGAGGCTCCAGGAGAATGCACCTCTCCCCATCCCCTTGCACCTATCAGCCACCTCAGCCCCTCCCACCTAAGTGATACTCTAATTTTGCTGTCGAGACTCACAGCATTCTTTTTGCTGTTCCTATTTCTACCCACCCCCCTGCCCCTACACTGGTTCTCCTCTGCAGTGTGTCCATTTCACTTTAGGCAGTGGTTTTCATTGCATCATTTGAGTCTCCATTGTGGATTTGAGTCTCCATTGTGGTTGTAGGAGAGACAATAATAGCCTCTGTGTATCTTCTGCCTATAATTATTAAAATAGGATCTGGGACTGACTCTGACTTTATAAAGAGAGCAGGGTGGATGTGAAGGGGCACAGCTGCAGGGCCAGAACTGGGTCTTATGGAAGTCCCAGTGGCCCCAAGTGTGCCCATGGTTCTTGAATACACAGATTACTGTGAATCTTCTGGTCTGCTGTCCCACAGAAACTGTTTGTGAGGATAAGCTTTTGACTCAAAAATCACTCAGTTAAAGTTTTGTACACACCACAACTTACAGACCTGTCCTGGTTTGAGACAAAATTCGGAGGAATGCTCTGGGAGGAATGTCTCCTCTATAGAAGGCAGGTTACAGCCACCCCTCCTCCAACAGGTTCGGGAAAAAATTCCTCGAAGGAAAATGAAAGAAGGGAAAAAAACCTATTTATTTAACAAACACACAGGAAAAGAATAATGCTAAATAATAAAACTTCTCGCTGTGGAGGGAAAACCTGGGAAGATTTGAGAGTCCTTTCCGTGGGTGTGATCTCTCTCTCTCTCTCTCTCTCTCCTCTTTGGAGCTGGGTGGGCTCGGGCCCCTCCGGGCCGAGGTGTGAGGCCTCCCAGTGAGGTTCTGATGTTGTGGTGTTCTGAACAGTCCAGAAGAGAAGAAGTAAAAAACCAAAGTCCCAGGGAAACAAAGGAGTTTAACTCTCTGTCTCTCCTGAGAAAAGGAGCCAAGAGCCAAGGAAAGCAGGAAGGTGCTTTCCTCTGCTCTGCAGCAGCAGCAGCAGCAGCTATCTCCCCCTGTGTCCTTGAAGCACAAAAACTGTTTTGAAAAGTTTGTCTGGCTTTTTTTTTCTTTCTCTCACACCCAGTTTTAAAGACACAGAAAGGCACAAGAATCATGTCTGGGCACAGAGTGGTGATAGGGGATACACATCATAAAGTCAGCCCAAGACAAGGACCAAAGCAGAATGCTGCAATATCTGTGGTTTAATTGGATAGGAAAATGAGTAAAGTATTTGTGATAGTCCCTGTCTAACTTCAAGATTAGCAGGGCACCAAAGATGTCTTAAATATCAGAGAGGAAATTCTGAATTGAAGATGTCAACTTGTCCTTAATGCGTCCTGGTTTTCCCATGCACAGTACATCTCCCATTAACGTGTAGTTGATGGAACAGATGGGCTGCAACGCTTGAGCAGGGACATGGGTTACAGGGAGGCTGCAAGACTTTGATTTCCACTTAAAACTGTTGGCATTGTTTTAGTGCTACCTCTTAGCTGTCTTGCTTTAAAAGGCAGTGAGTCTTTGCAATAATGCCATGTCCTAAACTGCTGGACAAAGGGCACTCACTTCTATATGGTCTTATCACTTTGGAAAACACTGTACCCTCATAAATAGAGGCACAATGAGCCATCACCTGGTTTTACTGGAAGGTCGCAGGGGATGAGGATGTCTGAAATCACAAATCACAGCACCAGCTTCTTAATATTCCTGCCTCAGTTTTCTCTTCTGTAGACCTGGACTGGTAACAGCTTCCCACCTACCAGGGATGCTGCAAAGATTAATTATACACCAGATTATGAGACGATTTAAAGCATTATTTTTATTCTAAGCAGCACTGTTTATAACACAACCTGGGAAGAGTTTAAGTGGCTCCCTACCTACCATCTTACATTCACTCTTAAGGTAGACCAGCTTTATCACCTCACCCTTGTCCCTAATGTTACCAGGCAGATCACAGCTGTGCTTTTCAAAAGCAAATTTCCAAGTCCTGTTGTGAGCTATAGCTTGGGAAGGAATTTGACAGGGAAGACAGGGACCCTTCTGCATTTCCCCTGTCCATCCATTTTTTCCAAGTGTCCCAGGTAGTTTTTCTGCCCAAATTCTATTACATCCCCTGCAAAGAAAGCGTGGGCTGCGTTTTGCATACTTCTGCTAATGAGGATAGCAGAAATACTTACAGCTACCCCCAGGGCTGTGGAAAGAGAATCTGAGCAGCAGCTGTTCCTGAAGGCTCTCCCTGTCCTGCTACTTGAGAACTCGAGAATAGTTTCCTTTGCCCGTGTGCCTGCTGGTAGCGGGCAAGTTTCTCTCTCCTCACCAGAAATGTTTTGGCAAACTTCCCTTTGTATCTAAAGGAAGGTGTTTTAACGTGTGTTTTTAGTCTGGGCAGTGAGGCCAAGTTCGGACTCTGTGATGATTTTCGGGCGCTCAAAGGCATTGCCCAGTAGAGGGAGCAAAGGGAGCACTGTGGACACCACACTCGCAGAAAGGCTTCCCCAGCACGGGCAATCCTTACGTGCTTCTCCCCAGTCCCACCGGTGGGTCAGCGTGGGTTAGTGTGCCCCTGAGCCATGCACAAGCAATGCCCAGGAAAAACATGGCCTCTGGATAGCCAGGTCCTGCCAATGAAGCCAGACAGACAGAGCATCAGCTGCTGGTGTCCAGGTTTTAAAAATATTTCCTCGATACTTGCTTCCTTAAATCCTATATAATAACTTATTTAAATAATACATAACAATTCAAATCTATTATTTCGATTAATTATCAGGCAATTAGTGTGTAGCAATTAATAATATGTAATTATTAATATAATCATTAATATAAATAGGATTTAGTAATAATTACCCTTTGACAAATTTGGGGGTGATTCCCATGGACATTATCCAATTTTCCCTCAATAGCAAGCAGTGTGCAAGGCTTCACGAGCAGCTAGAACATGCTTAGTTCTGCTGCTAAGGACCATTTCCACTCTCTTGTATTTAGTCTCGTGAATTGGCCCAGGGATGTGCCATACCGAGGCCCCAGTGGGGCTGAAAACCGAAAGATTTTCTGCTTGGAGGTTGGGTTTTCTCACTCGAGGTGGGATTGGCACTGATAGCTGGCACTGCTCAGGCTAAAATAGACAAGCACAAAGTGCAACAGAAGGAAAAATCTCAGTGTTGGAAGACAACGCATCAGTTTTCTGGTTACAATTAGTGCATACCTGCCTTTCACCAGCTTAGTTATGACTGCCTAATTCCATGCAGTGCTTATTTTCTAATTAGTTTGTAAAAGGTTGTAAAAGCCATTAGATACATATTCAGAATATTACTTTATGCATTTACTAAATAGGAACATTAAAGACGGAATCAGATTTTCCTGTAGAGCAATCTGGCCACATCAACACAAATCCCCTCCTGTTACACTAATACCAAAACCATTAGTGCTTTTGTATTTAGGTAAAAGTCTGACTTCAACATGACTTTTTTTTTTTGCTTTTTTTTTGAGACTTTTGGCTAAATAAAGACCATACGTCTCCCTAAAATGTGTATGTCACAATGAACTGAAAAACTGTAGCACATCTTATTCAAAGACATTGGATGAGCCAAATATTTTTTGCCTCTGCATCATTTTCATGGTTTTAATTATAAAAAAAATACTGTGAAGAACATTCATGCCAAAAGTTTAGACTTTTATTTATTTGAAGCAGCAAGGAAGGAATATTTTTTTACAAGGTTTTCAAATAGCCTCTTTTTCTCTGAGTGACAAAAAAAGATAAAAGGTGCAATTAAAAATCACACCCATAACAAATATAGAACAAAAATTTAAAACTTACCATTAGGTTAAGGTATCTTTGAATTAGTTTCCAGGGAACAGGCTCTGCTCTGACTTGCTCCTCTCTAATTTCAGAGGGATCTGTTTGTTACTAATTTGCTTTATTTTAGCCTAAATACGTATACGAGGTGCAAAGCAGTGGACCAGACAAAATAATTAATGGAAGAGCATATAGGGAAGCTAGGCTATGTTTGTATTTGTGTCCAACAACAATAATCCAGGAGCATTTCATACAAGAGACATGCTTATAAACGAGTTACACAGGCTGAATCAACTTTCAAAATCAATAGGAACAGAGCATAGAAAAAAATCCATGCTATTTCAATTCCAACAATTACCAGAGAGTTAACCAGCCTCTGAGAGAAATGTTATCAGGATTGACACGTTTCCAAAGTGTATTCTGATTTTAGCTAAGCCTTATCTTATGACAGAGAAATGCTTTGTTGGATGTGTTCCAGCTTGTTCTTCATGTTATTAGGTTTTTAATTCTTGCTTTTCTTAATACGATGATTTTTTTCTTTTAATTATTTTTTTTCCTGTGGTAATTGGAATAGAAGTAAGAGCGTGCTATTCTTCTGGCAGTCATATTCCCTTCCGTGGCTTTCTTTTAAGGAACAAGACATCGCAGCAGTGAGAACTAAAAGGCTACACACAGGCACCTCGGGTGGCTCTGATGATTGAGTGGTGGCTAACAACGGGTAGCTTATTGTGACGGCTCGGCCGCCACCATCGCGCCGAGGCTGAAAGCCAATACACGCGTGCATTTAGAATTCCCTAAAGATGTATTCTGTTTGATCCGCAAGGGATTGCTTCGGCTCTTACAAAAGTATCTGGCAGAAAATACCTTTGTTCCCGTGAATGGGAGTGGGTCTGCTTTTCCGTTTTTCTTTCTTTCCCGGTGCTTTTATCTGCAGCCATTTCAAGCCTGAGTTATCGCAAATGTGATATTGGGTGAGACACTTGCGTGAGCACCCTTGACTCCTTCAGCTATGGTGTTTTACATGTTTAAAACCTCCATGAAGCTACCACCTAGAAAATGAACAGTTATTAAGAGCACTCTGAGATGTCAAAAAACCCCGATATCATGATAGTAATCAGAGCAACAGCCATTAGCTCGACCCAGGGTCTGAAGATGTGTGATGATCCTTCAGAAACGTCTCTTCATCCATGGCACATGCACAAGGTATTATTCAGGGCACATCACGTTACATGCACAGTGGAGCCCTATCCTTATCGTTCACACGAGCTGGACATTTCTCCTGTGCTGCACGTGTTCTGCTGCCGTGGGGTTCCAGCTGTGTCTGGTGCCACAGATGCAGCAGACGAAAGCCGGTTTTGCAATAGGGAGCTTTTCTAAATGCAAAACACAAGCTAGAGGCCTAATTAAGCACCATCGGGCTCTTCAGTTCCTTCAGGAGATGTTGGGCCTTTAGCAGAAATAAGCACTGTTTCATGGAGTGTTACAGCAGATATTTGCTACCTGCACAATTAGAAAACCCTCGGGATCCTGAAAACAGCTTTGTGAAAATGCAGTTTCAAGCCTTGTTTTTTTGCTATGCGACTGCTGGGTCCTTCCTACCGTACTAACACGTAGTACAAATACGTGTGCTGAAATGAACTGGAAGCCACAATTGAAAATAAAAGCTGTGGAGTTACTGAGTGCTGAGAACTGGCTCCTGGAACCTACATACTAAGCACTGGAAACAGCTTGAACCCTTGAAATCTTAAAAAACCCCCAAACCAAATAACAACATCCAGAAAAACACCACCCACACACACACAAAGCAAACCAAAAAACAAATGAACAAAAACCCCTAAAATGTAAAAGAAGCCACTGGGGTAGGAAAAAAGCAAATTGTGTAGTTTAGGTTTTGGCTGACTCTGAGGTGTTTGCACACAAATTCTTTGCACAAGGTCAGAAAAAAATAAGGAAATTACAGGTAGCAGGGAGGAAAGCAATGCCATCAAGGGGAAAAGATGTAAAATCTCAGTTTCCTTATGGATTCCTTCTGGAATCATGGGAGCAAGCTGTCTTAGGGACACATGTGCATATCCTTTGTAGTGGCAGAGGTAGAGGAGAGCCTGGGAAGCGAGCATTGCCATGGCTCCTCTGTACACTCATCTCTCCCAGGGAAAACCTCTCAGTCCTGGTGCCCCACAAGGTAAACAGCCCCTGCAGCACTGCTGGGACCAGAGCTCACAGCTCTTCTCTCAGTGAGCTGATACAATTCTTCCTTGTTAAGCACAAAAACGTTCAAAGCCATGATTTCAAGCTTGACCGTGACCCCCTATGAAAACAGGTCAGGCAATTAACTCATCATGAAAAACATTCTTTTTTTTCCCTCCCTCCCTTATCTCATTCTAAATCTATTTCAACTTTATGGGGGGATTAGATACCAACACGCCTTGTGTTGATTCCTTGTGTCATGGACTCAATGAATCCTTCTTTTTCCCCTTTTCCACTTCATCCAAGCTCCATAAAATGCCCAGGAAGCATTACTTTAACAGTGTGATGACAGTTTAATTAGATCAAGACTGCAGCAGAAGGGGGAGTATCGGGATTGGAGGCAGCTGTGGGTTAGAGTCAGGATGTTTGCAGCTCAGCCTTCTTCCAGCCCACCTAAGTAAGGGCAGCTTGGGGGCAGCTGCTGATACTTGCATCTGGTTTTCCCCTCAGGTACTGTGTCCCATCCAAGGGCCCAGTGGCTGATCTGTATGATTGGATTACAGCACCTGTTGGGTTTTTTAATTTGATTTCCATTTCTGAAGCTTATGGTACCAAGGTTTGTGCTCGGCGTAATCCGAATGGGCGGTAAAGAGTACTAATGCAGGTACATGGCAGCCACAATCCTGGTCTCACTAAAATTCATGGCAAAACTTCTACTGACTCAAAGAAAGGCAAGCTTTCACCTTCAGCTTCCCAGGAAAAAAGTCAGAAGCCTTAATTAGGAGGGCTCTAAAAGAAGATTTATTCTGGTATAAACAAAGTGCCTTTCCCCACAAAGTCCATGGCTATTTGACTTGGAATCTCAGCCTTTCTTGTGAGAGACATGCACTGTAGCAGTTTTACAGCTCTATAGAGTATGATGGAGAGAAATGGACCTAGGTGCTATAAGGAATATCAGGGAGTAAAGTTTAGGCACTTTGACTCCCACTTTTCCACACGTCTCAGATTGAATATGTGTTTTTCAGCACTGATTTATGTATGAAGGTGCACTGGTTTCAGCGTGCACACTCAGGATTCCCAGGTGGGACACATTTTATTGACCTTTTGACAATATCTTATTAGCAAAGGCTACTTTTCAGCTGGCAATCTACTTTAATAAAACACTCATATGGTTATCCTGTGCTGTATTCACTATTTGGTATCATTTGGTTAAATGCATTTGTTCTGCAGTATTCTCCCTTTTTTTGTATTTTTTTCCGAACACTCTGTTATATGCATAGATAAAGCTTTTTTTAAAGAGTTTGAATCTGAAGAAAAATCACTGAGATAATAACACCTCTTTGTCTCATGTCACCATCTGCTGCGTCATCTCTGCAACGCAAATCATCCTCATTGCTATGTACTATCTTCTGGAATAGATCTCAGATCAAATCTTGCTCTAACTCTTGCATTAGTGAGGAAATATAACACAGGGAAATTCTTTCTTACCTTCAGTATTTTCAGTCTTCTATATTTAGGTTTCCTTTTACCTTAGCGTCGCGTGCCTGACCTTTAATGCAACAATTCTCAGTGCACCAGCATCAAGCAGAGAAGCATTATGCATCCCATATTCCAGATGGACAACTAAGGCTTGTCTAAGGTCACACTGGACTGCTTGTGGAAGATTAAGGACTTAACTCCAAGTCTTTCACACACCAGAGAACTACCTCAAGCCCCAGACCTATCAGACACTTCAATTTGCTGCTGTCCAGGCCCTGCCTGACACGTACACAGCCTGTGTCCAGGACATCTTCTGGAAAACGCACAACTCAATGCCTGGGGTCCCCACTAAACACACTAGCCATTTAGCCAGGTAGCATAAGAAATTCAAATTATTATTTCTGATGCAAGTTGGAGATTTTTTTCAACCTGCTGGATTCTTGTGTATTTATTAGGTTTACATGGCAAGATTTTGGTAACAGGGGTGGTTTCTGTGAGAAGATATCAGAGCTGTCCCCATGTCGGAAAATTCCACGCACCTCCAAGAAGGCCCCAATGCTGGCCAAAGCAGAGCCCATCAGTGAGCTTAGAGGTACTAATTTTGCCAGAATCTGTTGTGCCCATGGCAGTAATTGCCAAGTGGTCTCCCTGTCCTTAACTCAACAAGATTTTTGTCATATATTGTCCCCTCTGTCTAACCGAGGAAGCTGAGTGATAGAGCAGCTTGGTAGGCACCTGGCAGCCAGCAAAGGTCAACCCACCACAATATAATTATTATTGCAACCTGCCTTGATGAGACCACTGACATTACTCCACAGAGGTGCTGTGGGTGTCTGGGCCAACACATGTTTTCTTTGCAAAGATGAAGTTAATTGAATTAACTCTTGTATGCCACATTAATGCTGCTAGAACTGAAAGGAGGATATGCCCTGTTGAGCTTGAGTGTGATTTGGGTCTTAACGTGGAGCTGGTTTTTGTCTTAATGTGGAGCACTTGTTTTTATGATATTTCCTAGCAAAAGAAGTAATTTTATCTTTAACAGCATCTAGTTTTTAAAAATCCAATAAACAAGGCAGAAAGTAGAGAATTAAAGTGTGTTACCTGCATGAGTGCTCTGAAGACACTGAACATCAAGGAGTTTGCCTTTGTCACCTCTCTGCCACTGCAAGTCACCCAAATAAGGTTTCCTGTAACTGAGCTAATGATAAATCTGCAACTCTGAAAGAACAGCTTTCTATCTTTAGGCTTCAGCTATGCTTTTCTTTTGTGTGTATAGCCTATTTATGGAATGCTGCTGTTGAACTTGAATGCAAACCAGAAAAGCGTTCCTGCCTAAATTCTCTATAAATACCTTAGGGGTTTTTACTGTCCGTATTTTTGTGAAGCCCTCACTGTGCTGCTTTGCTCAAGTATTTGTTTATTCCTCATTCAACATTCATTGTCTGTCTTCAAAAAGTGACCTCCTGAAATGTATACCCCACCTCTGTATGAGGCTGCTATTTTTACAAAACCCTGAGAGCACTGAGGCTGTGTGGGCCTCCGAGAGACAGGAACATACAGAAACCTGTGCGTGAAAATTGCCATCTTGGATGCACCAAGGCGCAGTAAACATACAGATTATTTGGGAAACTAACAAAGGAAAGGATTTTAGCGGAAATAATGCTGTAATCTACCATTTTAGACTAGACTGTTTACTTGTCCCATATGCCCATGGGGCATCCAGAATAGGATGCAAATGATGTCAATAGACTAAAATGCAGAGCAAAAGTGTTAGAGGATAATTTGTACCTAGGAAAATTTTCCTCATTAATTAGGCACAGATTCATGCCCTCAGGCAGAAAGCTTTCAAGTATTTTTCAAATCCTGAGCTTTGGGTTTGTCCTAGGCTTTTTGGTGTTTGTTTTTTTTTTTGTTGTTTGTTTGTTTGCCATCCTCTGTAACAATCTCAGCCTCTTCTTGCTGAGGTATCACATGTCAACAAGTTTTATAGGCTGGTCACTCAACAAACACACATAGTTTCTTTTGAGAGGTTTGATTTACGTGTTTTTCTGACTCCTTGAATCTCTTTGGAGCTTGAGCTGGAGGTATGAAGGAGTGCACCCCTCTATAAAATTAAGCTCTTTGACTTCCCATTGCATCCTTCCCTATGGCTTGAAGAAGAGAGGGACAAGGATAGAGTAACGAGACATCCTGCACTCTTCAATCCAAACTGCACAGGGCATTATAATTGCTTAATAATTTTCTCCTCCTTGTGATTACCTTCTATGGCATTAGTGAACACTCCTCTATCTTGTGATGGGGTTGTGGCCATTTTTTGGGTCTCTACCCTCACCAGCCTCCAGCAACACTGAGGGTGTCACATCTCTTACAACTCCCCCTTGGACACCCAGGACTTGAAGGACTGAAGACTGTCCTCGTCATAGCTTAGCAGACAAATTACGGAGTATATTATTCCAGATATGGGACAAACACACAGATACTGGCCTTGGAAAATGCACATGAAAATGTAAAATTATATTTACAGCCATGCAAATGTATGTGCTTTTCCAAGGGGCTTTGAAACAGTGAAAAAAAACCTCTAAATAGGCCAAAAGCAAAACAAATTTGCTTTTAAGTTTTAAAAAAAAACATTCAAGAGAAGAAAACTGCAGCCTACACTGAGCCTCATTTGACACTGGAAGTACGAACACTGGCCACAGTTTTGACAGCAGTAGTGTAGCACAGTTAAATTTGCTTGGGTAACCAAACAGAAAATTTCTGAACTTCAGTAGAAAATTGCAAGTTAAATATATGACATTTAAATTTAAATTATCAGCAGCCTTATTCACACAATTCACTGTTTTAATCTATTGTAAGTCAGTGAGTTGAAAAACATAGACTTACTACATGTCTTTTCTGCAGGAATTTATGGCATTTTGACTTTGGGGGGAGGGATTACGCCTAAAAATAAGAAATACTTAGCAAAACAAAATTTAGAGCTACTTGAGTGTATAATAATTTGAGATTTTGTTTTGGTAACATGTGATATCAATTATCACTTTTACATTTGTTTAATGATCCATAATGGAAAATAATTTTCAAGAAAGGCTCCATTCCAGTGAAGGTGAAGCAAAATAGGAATTTGTCAAACCTGAGTGGTACTTGGATTTATGCAGCTTAAAGCAAAGCCTGAATAATCAGAAATCAGACCCAAAAATGAAATGCTGGCTTTATAAAAAAATGAATAGGCCATATGCAATCCAGAAAACAATTCACTCAATTTTACAAGGACAAAAATGTTCACTTATAAAATTGTGCAAGAAGCTAAACAGGCTGACATCACCATCTCTTGGGTAATATTACACTACAGGTTTGTCTGGTTTGGTTTTTTGTTTGGTTTTTTGGTTTGAGTTTGTTTTTTTTTTCTCTCCTTATCCTATACAGCTCAAGTCCTGCAAGTACTACATGCTTTGTGAATACCCTTGTTGATGTGGCTCTCAAGTCTCTGAGGTTGTAAGTGGGTGGTGAAGGCTGAGTGTGTGTGGTGTGTAATAGGCCCACGAATAAATCCTCGGTACAAATCAAAAGCCTGGAAGACTTTTGCACAGCATTTAAGTAAAAGGCTGAGTCTTCCGGTTGGCAGTGGAAGTTGACTGAAGCTTTATTAGTCTTCTCACCAAAAGTACCAGTTTCTGGTAATGAAACAAACTATTGTACATCTTTTTGTTTATGTCTAGGACTCACCGTATGTGAATTTTGGAGTAGGCTGCAGGACCGGAGGACAAAGATAGTAGCAATAATAAAAAGACATGAAAGGGTGGGATAAAACTAGGGTACTCAAAATAGCAATACTCCCCATGATGCCAAGACCCTAACTCTTTAGCTGCTTTCCGTTGTGATTTAAATTAGCAGCAGAAGTCAGTTTGTCCTTTAGATTCAAGGAGCATGGCCAGTGCCCTCAGGCCCTAGTACAGGTCATGTACTGAAATGCTTAGACAGACTCAGGTTGCCAGCTCAAGACCAAGGAAATAAAATTCCTGTCTCAAAATGCATCTCTCAGGCATTTTGTTGCAACAAACTTGTTTATTTGTTCGTTTGTCTGAACTGCTTTGTGCCTAAGCAGGAGAGAGGACAAAACCTTTCAGCAAAGATGTGGAGAAATGTATCGGGAACGTTTCTTTGTGTTTGCAGAGCAGATAGAACGCCAAAGTCTGATGCAAACTGTAGTCTCATACATCTGTGCATTCTTCTTCCCCAAGTCTCTTCCCCTTGGCCCAGATTCACTTTTCAAAGAGTTAGGGCGGGTTCATTCAGCTGCTAAGGCTCTGGGCTGAAGTTGGCCACAGTGTGCAGATATTAATTCAATGGCTTGGTTTCTGCAATTCAATATACAATTGAGTGTGCATAATCTGAGCAGTACGATTGATTTAACATCAGTGTGGGAACTTTAGCTTTCAGTTTTCATGAATTATGTTTTTGAATTTTGAACTTTAATGCTGTACTAATGTAGACATTTGCATTTAATGACATATCAGTGAAGCTGAATAGGCCTGCCACCTCCTAAACTCTTAAAAGTTTCAGCTCTGCGAAAACCTCTTGCTGACAATGTGAACAGCTGGTAGATTGCCTGACTGAAATGCTGCAGTCTTGATCATGAAAAGAGAAGAAACACAGCAGAAGATCAACAAGATCTCATGAATCTTTTGACATAGTTTTATGACCGTTGTCTTAATACATCATGCCCTTTGTATCTAGAGTCTAATAAAACATAAATAAAGCTAAATGATATAATATTCATATTGAAACATAACCATGGAAAGATGTATGGCAGAATCACCAAAGAGATGAGGTGAACGTAATTTTTATCTCAGATTCTTTAAATGTAATTTTTTTAGTGCGTCAACCAAATTATGTGGACAAATCTGAAGGAAGATGTCAGAAATATCCAAAGTAGTCTTGCACTAACAAGAGCACCAAGAAGCACATTTGCCAAGGTACTTTGGTAACCAGCTCCCAACGACTTCAGCAGCAACAACAAAGTTGGTTGGTTGGTTGGTTGGTTGGTTGGTTGGAACTGTCAGTATGGACACATATGGACCTCTATGGAGGCACTGAAACATGGGAGTAATTTATTGTTCCATTCAGTGTGCAGAAATAAAAAATAGTCATTTTAATAATATAAAATAATGATTTGATAACTGACTGTAACTATTTTTGAAAAAAATTAGTTCAGCACATTGATAGGAGTTCTGCTTCCCCTTATTTTTTTGATCTAAACATTTCTGGATTTATCTCAAACTGCTGTAATCTTGTCTTTAGAAAGTCAATATCAACAATTTCGTCCTTTTAGAAAAAAGAACTAGTAGAATTTCCCATTTTTAAAATGGGCTTTTTTTAAAAATGACTGTGTTTTCAGCTAAAATTTAAAAACTTTTCCACATCAAAATAGCTTTCAAAGTTCAAAAATACATTGACTCTAGTTCTATGTTTTTGAAAAGCTTTTATAATAAGTTATCTTATTGCATGCATAAATTAGTTGGTTTTCAGCCTCATAACTACCTGGAAAATACAAGTCTTTCACAACAGAGACAGAGACGTAAATGTGTAATATGGAAAAAGAAAAATACAACTCTCAAAGGAATATCAAACCTTTCCGCTTGAAGGTTAAATAGGGACATTAAAAGGAATCCAATTAAATTGAGAACAAGGGTGTACTAAATTGCCCAACTGTAATAAATTCATTATGTATGGATAAAGGAAAACATAACAATTCACAATAAATACATGTGCTTCTTAAGTACAATTGTTTCTAAAAGTAATTAGAGTAGATCACTCTTTGCCCCAGACCCATGTTCTCAGTAGTCTGATGGATTTAGCAGTGCAGAGGCACCAGCGCTGCTTGGGGAGATGGGAAATGTGCAGGAGCAGTAATGTGCAATGGGAAAACAGCCTCATATAAAATTTAAGTCTTCTGTATAAAAACAGGAAATAAAAGTAGGAATCGGATGTTTTTCATTGTTAAACTTTAAAGACTATACCTTGCATTTCTGTGATTTTATAGCTGGTTTAAATGCTAATTAATTGCTAGCTTTTAGCTCCCCTCTTGTACCAGCATGATGTAATAACCGGGGTTAGATTTTCCAAAAAATGTGATCTCCCTGTTTCAGCCTCTAGACAACCAAATTTTCAAAGCAGCTTATTCCTGGCAGCTCCTTCCTGACAGGAAAGAAAGGAAGGAGGAGTCCTTTTGTTCCAGATATCTTACAAAGCCAGGCTCACCTTTGTGTTTCAGCTGCATAGTCCGAACTCCAGTGAGAGCCATGGTCAATCATAAGATTCATAAGGTTGATAAGGCTCAGAGCTGCCTGTGGAATTGCATATGTTAATGTAAATTAATGTTTTTAAAGTACAAGACAAAAGACTGTTTGAATGACCATTGCCATGTTTCCTCTCCTCTCCCCAGTTTCAAGAGCTGTTTTTCTCAATGCTGGGAGGAATTTGGTTGCTGTTGGTTAAGAATGATATGGTATCAGAAAGCCAAAAACCCAGGATCAACAGGAAAAATAAACCAAATAAAAAGCCCAGCCAAAATGGCAGCGAACTTGCAGGCCAGGAGAGCTACTGAGAATGACAGCAACCTGTAGATTTTCCACCAAAAGAATTCAGTTTGCTGAGAATAATGCATGAAGGATTTGCATGCAGGCAGTGTCAGAGGGCACACTTCCACAGTGATTGGGACTGCATGAAGAAGCTGATTCATTAAGGTCCGATGCATTCTTAAGGAGAAAATCTAGAACGAGTACCATTATTTAAAAGTACATTTCTCACTCACTGAGTCAAGATTCCCAGGAGCTATGAAAGGCAATCATGCGGTTCTCAAGTGATTGGAAATGTCATTATAATGTAAAATGCAGAAAACTTAATCCCCGTAACTTTTTCCACAGCTTTTTTCCTGCCTGGACAGATGTTCCTTGTCAGCCTCTTAAAAAATACATGGACCATAATACAGGCTCACCATGGTCACTGTGACGTGGTGTTAGTCAAAGTATTAGTTGAAGGCAAGAACAGGAACAGGAAAACTTTTGCTCTAAATAAAATGTGTCCTTTGGCCAGTTGAGCAGAGAGGTATAATAAAACCCAGGAAATTAGGCAAAACCCCCTATTCTTGTGTAGTAGATGGTGGAGATGTTAAAAAGCCGTGTTGGGAGATTATGATAGACTCTGAAAGAAAGGGATAAGACAGGCTGTGGGACACACGGAGCTCTGAATCCCAGTGAAAGGACCTCAAAAATTCTTCGATGTTCATTTCAAGGAACAGACTGAAGAGCAAGGAAGATCAGATGCTTCAGATACGTTGCAAAACATGTAGAATCATAGAATGATTTGGGTTGGAAGGGACCTTAAAGAACATCCAGCTCCAATCTAGTTCCCGTGTATCCTTGAGATTTTAATCTGCTGGGTACAATCACTTTCCAAAGGTTATCTGAAGAGGGGAGCTTGGCATGATGAAATGCATTGTTTTAGCTGGTGTAGAGCTGGTGCTATGAAATTGTGCTTGTGTGTATTGCTCTTCAGATTTTTGAACAATACTCAGAGTTGGGTTTTCTCAATTCCCATTTAAGCCAGTTCAGCCTGCCTTCAGAAAAGGAAACAGGCCAAAAGTTGATGTAACACAGGTGCCCCCTTATAATTCTTACAAATCCGAGGTCATAGTGATAATGTCTCATTAATTTTTCTATTTAGCATTCTTATAGTCTACTATGTGTCAGTCTGATCACCCCTACCAGGTAAGTGCTTGCTATGTTTTGAAGAGAACAAGCTTAATATGACTTGACCCCAACCTGGCCACAGTTTTTTTCTTGCCAGGCCCATTTTATGACTCCCATGTCTGGTTTCCCAGGCTAGTTCATCACAATGCAAAGAAATAGGTTTGTACAATCGGGACTATGAATTACTAAATGCAGCATGTATTTTCTCTGTGGCAACCAAAACTCATTACCATTGGTGGGCTAAGTCAAGTAACTTGCACTCCCTCTAATCCTTAGAGTGCAGGTATTGACATTACAGAAAACAACCCGACTTTAATCTTTTTGGAAAGCTCAGGAATGGGTGGCATGGATAATTAATTTCCCTTACTGAGAAATTGTGGCTCCTTCTAGATGCTGTGCCACTTTTGGACAAGTTCAGAGGAGTGGTAAAATTTACAGGATTACCTGAGGATAAGAATCTATTTGCACCAAGGAAAAATGTTGTAATGCCTACAAGCAGAAGTTGTGCTGCATAAAACAAGCCAGAGAGTCTTCAAATCTTTAAGGCTGAAGACTTAATAAAATAAACTTTCTTTTTCTTTTCTTCTTCTTTCACTTTTTTTTCTTTTTTAACTTCATTATAGTTTAAATATATGGATAGCTTATAATACATGTATTTTAAACATAGTTTAAATTATAATAAAAAGCTTGTCAAAGTCTCTGCTACCACCTATGCAATGGCTTCCCACAGCAGGTGAGCTTCTGCTCTGTGATATTTGGGGAGATCCAGTAACCATCAGCAAAATTAGGATCATCTAATTCCTGCTTGATTACACAAGTACATAATAAATTTACATTGGATAGGATAGAATAAAAGTATATACAAATATAATATACAAATAGAAAATAAAAATATAAATCCGCCAAGATATAATTCCTATACTAACCTAAGCTCTTCCCCTTGCCATCATGACAAAGCTCATTCCTCCCATCCAGAATGAATCACTTCTGTTGCACACCTGTGGCAACAAGAAGATCTCTCCAAAGGGAAAAAAGAGAAGAAGAAAAACAAAAGGAATCCCTCAAACAACAAAACAAGTTGAAACCTGAATTCCCGACTTGGGGTGTAATCAGACAGTGATTTTTTTACTGCCATGGGAATGGAGCATGAATCAGGACTACATATACAGCTCAACCTGAAGAAACCATATAGATAGGGAATGGCACATTTTAAAAAGTGATTGATTGAAAAATGGTAAAACAAGCAGATATTATCACAGATTTTTTCACAAGGGAAGCATACTTCTTTACATTAGCCCCCTACAAGTTTGCTAATATAGGCATGCTTTTGGATGCTTTTACAATGCTTTGGTTTTTTAGGTGTGTTTATTTTCATGAATTAATGTTTTATTGCTAGGCTAACTCTTGACTTATTTTTCTTTTTATTTATAAAAGTCCTAGTCCTCAATTTAAAACAGTCTGAAGGGGCTTCCATTCCTCCTCTCCCTAAATAATTTATCTGCAGAAAACTGTAGCTTCCAGTAGCACAAGGCTACTCATGAGTCTGGGTAAATTCCGTGAACAGAGACAACTGAATGCAGAGGCAAAACTCAAGTGCACGCTAAAGAACAAGAAGATGGGTAAGTAGTAGTTCAGTTCTCAAGAGAATCCAGTGGTTTGGTCTATCCACCATCCAAACAATTTACCAGTAGGCAACAACGGAAGAGTCATTTTGCAGAACTACAGCATAGAACAACCAGAATATAAGAAAATGGGTAGTGGATCTACTGATCACTCCAGCATCCTCCCCAATGAAACATGGGTAGGGCAAGCACAAAGTGGTCCTTCACCAGAGGGCTCTCACAGATGCTGCAGGGTGCATTGCTACACATGGTGGGGGAGGCTTGGCATTTGTCAACTCTTAAAGCAGTTCTTGTCTTTGAATGTGCCCCATGGCTTTTTCACATGTGCATAAGTCACCAGCAGCTCCACTGCTCTGTGGCCACAAGTCCCCCATTCTAATGCCAAATGCCAAGAAAAAAAAGGATTTCCTTTCTTTGTTTCAAAACTTGCCTAGACTTGCCTAGTTTCATTTGATGCCTCCGAGTTCTCAGATTGGAAGAGACAGGGAACATCAATCCCTGTTCCTGCTGCCCATGCCTTCTCATGACTTCATGGTCCTAAGGCAGACCAGAAAAATAAAAATATGCCCCTTGCTAGGATGCTTTTTGTTACTTGCAGCTACACTATGAAGTCTGTACATACAAAGCAGGTTATGGCAGCTGGGAAGGATTTTCATGGCTAGGGATGAGATGTGGTGAACCCAGGTGAACGGAAAGGCAATGGGTCTTGCACACCAATCATTTATATGCCCTCTTTTCCTCCCAGAACCAAAATGCACAAATTCACCCAAGCAGGATTTTAATTTCCCAGCATTATCTTCATGTGTGCATCTAATATGGCTAAATCCTTAGACTTTGCTGCTTTTCTAGCTGAGCAGGTGGTTCAAGGGTTTTGACACAATCATTCTCAGTTTGGGGTTTAATGACTTATAGCAGGGAGCTGAAGCAAAATGCCACACTGCATAACTGATTTCAACTCAGCTCTGACAGTTTGCACAAGCCAAGGATCCATCCCCAAAGAAGGTGGTTGCTAAATTCATATTTTTCTAAGAGCAGTCACAAAGTATTTATAAGTTCTCCAAGAGCCTTAAAGCGAATGTGAGGGAACCTCTTTTCCTGGACCTCTACCCCATGCCAGGGGAAGCAGCTTTTCTTTAGCTTGCAAAAAGCTCAAAGGAAAAAAAAATCACTGTTTTCAGTAAGTGGGAAGGTTGACTATCCCATGCTGTTGTGGGGTGGATGGGAAGAGTTCGGCAGTCAAAAGATTATCGAAGAAACAAAATCACCTCACTTTTTTTTCTTTTTTGACTTCATTATAGTTTAAATATATGGATAGCTTATAAGACATGTATTTTAAACATAGTTTACATTATAATAAATAATTTAAATTATTGGAGCAACAGCAAGATTAGTGTTCTGGCAATTTGTTACCAGTTGGGTACGGCAGTGAGGTTAAAAAGAAGCTTGTGCACATTAGCATGCGCCCCTTTCCACTAGCCTTTCCTAAGGCTCCTGTGTGGGTGACTGGTGACGGGAGCAGGAACCCCTATAGAAGTAGGTGTTTATTTTTTGTCTTTTTTCCACCACTACAGCTGCTTAGCTGGTTTTTCTAAGTGTCAGGTTTGAACTCTATGTTTAAGCAAGTAAGTTATCAATGGAAAACAGGATTGTCTTGAAAATTTTTCCCTAGCCATGTAAAACTGGGTTCTCCTGGATTTTCTGTTCCTACATTACACGTTTCTCAAACCATAGCTGCCTTCCAGTTTCTTCAAGTGCATGATCAAATACGAAGAATTTGACATTCACCAACCAAAATCAGAAGAGGATAATGAGAAGTAAAACAAATTCCTCACCAGGGAAGTGGAGGGGCAGGCACTGATCTATTCTCTGGTGACAAGACCCGAGGGAATGACATGTCAGGGGAGGGTTAGGTTGGATATTGGGAAACGGTTCTTCAGCCAGAGCGTGGTTGGACACTGGAACAGGCACCTCAGGGAACTGGTCACCACACCAAGCCTGACAGAGCTCAAGAAATATTTGGACGACATGCTCAGGCACATGGTGTGACTCTTGGGGTGTGCTGTGCAGGGCCAGGAGCTGTAGCTTGGTGATCCTCATAGGTCCTCTCCAACTTGGGTTATTCTATTATTCTATGACATCTTAAAAACACCTTCCCCCCA
>VZTA01004836.1:0-13942 GCA_013398855.1 Mohoua ochrocephala
TGCCTGTAAAACTTTACATATGTACGTGCAAGTTGCTGTGGTTTTCATATATTGGTGGGCCTTGTTTACTTCTTTATTTCTTCATAGTTGAGTGTACACATCTTCCCTCACATTTAAGTGTTCAGTGGTTAGGTTAACGTCTGTTCACACAGTACACCTTGATTCAGTCCAGATTTAAATGTATATTACACCCCGAGAGTTCTTATATGGCAGAAAATAAGGTATTTCAACCTTTACATACATTTCTACTGACTATATATGTATTTAATGAGAAGGTATCTGTGTCTTAAATTTGGGCCTGGTGGAGACTTTCCTCTGCATATAGAAATCTGATATTGAAGTTGCAAGAAATGGGTCTTTATAAAGCTGCTTTTTCCACAGCAAATTTTTAAGAGAGTAAACAGACTACACTGCATTTTCTCCAGCACAGGAGGAACTACAATTCCTCCTGTAGTAGGAATAGATGAAGACATTTTACCTTTGAGAAACAAGGGCACCTGTGACTGTGAACTGGCAGTACTCTGAATATACTTTCATCTTGGTGATTAACTCTTTCCTCTGCTATATTGAGGAGACAAGAAAAAAAGCATCTTCCCAAATACATGATAACTCTGCGACCTTGCAACCTTCAATCAAGATGCAGTTTTTGTGCACTTGGATGTTTTGTTGGCTTCTTTTTTACTGTAACTCAAACTCACATTGGTTTCTAAAAGCTTTCTTAACTTTCCATAAGCTCTGTAAAAGAAGTTGCATTAGTCACAGACATCAATGTCAATGAATTTCCACAAGCCAACTACTGAGACAGTAACACTTTCTGCTAGTGCCAGAAGACACTGATTTTCTCTGTGAGCTTTAAGATCAATATCAACAAAAAAAATTTAACAATTAAATGATGTTAAACAAAGCAGTACACTGCACAATGTCAGACATCTTGTTAACTTTGGAGGTGTCTTAAACCTGTGATAAACTCAGAAGAAAAACAGTAGAAAGTCAGTCATTAAATCCCCATCAAAAACTGATCCCTGAAAGACTATAAGATAAGTTTTCTCTTGTATATTAAGATGCTTGAAGGGATCATTAAGAAAAGGATTTCTCCCAAAGAGAGGGATCAATTACAGTTGGTCTGGCATAAGATATAAACCGATTGGACCGCAAGTGCTTTCTTCCTTTGCAAGTGCTTACTGAGAGAATTATTCACCGTATGCAACACCATAGTGACTCCAGAAAATTTAAAAGGTCTAAACACTGAAAATTACCAGAAGGTATATCAAGATGATATTTTTCTATCCCGTCCTCAATGCTTCACGTGTCATTTTTCTTGCTGTAGAATGTCTGTTATATATAAAAAAATTATCTTTGTACATAAACCTAACCAATAGGTGAAATCAGAAATTTCTTTTTCAAAAGAAAGAATCAGGATAGATCAACTAGGAATTTCCCTCATAAATAGTTTCTGAATGAAAACTATTTCCATATAATAATCAAATGTTTCTTTAGGAAAAATAAGAGTTTCATCAGTTTGCTGGATGACACAAGTGCTTCATGTGTACATTTGTAAAAGGTCAAGTCTTCAAATCCCTCTGGTGCTCAGCATAGTTTTGCTTTCTCCTTCCACTACCAGCTCCTCACCATCCGAAGGGTATTTAAAAAAAAAGTAAGAACATTTTACATTTGACAAGACTATTTGTCTCTAGCTTGGAACTAGAACTTGCTAGTTTTTCTGGTTTATTTTCCCAAATAGCTCAGCCTGACACAGGCAGGAAGCAAAGAAATTTTCACATCAAGTGATTAAAGCTTAGAAAAATTAGAAAGAGTAAGAAACAGGATTTATCATGGAAAGCATTTGGTAATTTTAAGATATATATTAGTGACAGTTCTCTTGTATTAAAGTGTTTATTTTGTCTCAGATTGTATATTTTTAAGTTTCTTCTGAACAGTTTTATCAGATGACAGAAAACTTTTGTGTCAGGAAACTATTATCTCTTTTCAAAAGTTTCACGCTCTATATATAGCAATCAAAAGCATGGTCCTTTCTACATTTCAGTGTTACTTCTAAAGCAAAGATTATGCCAGCGGGCCATATAAACTGAATTTCTTATGGATTTACTGTCAGCGTAACTTCAAAGACTGTTTACTTGCAGGTCATTGGGTGACACTAAGTATCTTTCAAATAGTAGCTAAGAAATATTTTCCTGAGAAAGTACTGCTGGCTATTGGAGTGCTCTCCCCTGCCAAAACACACACATATTCCTTACTGTTCACAAAAATTCCATAGTCAAATAGACAAATCAGAGGTGCAGAAAATCTTGGGCAGATTCTTTGAGTGATTTTCAGTTTAAATTTGAAATTTTACCTAGATTTTCATAGATACCTGTGGTATCTTGGGATGCAAAACTGTGTTCATGGCTGCTCTGGTTTAGCATAGCTGGTTTTTTTGCCATGCCTCCTGCACAGGGAAACATATTTTCTGCTACCTCAGTCTCCACTGAAAAATGCTCGTCACTTTAATTTACAAAAAAATTTGCCTGGATGATACATAGCAATCTGGTTTTTTTGACAAGGTGGTGTTTAGCCCAGGGTTGGAAAAGATAAACTTGGAGGTCTTTCCCAACCTTAATGATTCTATGAGTAAGATCAGTGAATACTCACTGATTGGCCAACATTTTAACTTGCATTATGCATGACCATGATGAAAACGCTTTACAGCTTATGCAAGTTTTCTTTCTAGACGTCAAGAATAAATCTTGTGAGGTTAGACTATACAGTGAAACTTGGTATTCATTCAGTTTTGGACACACCCAAGGAACATCATCAAAATAAAAGGCTTTTCTCTCAGTATTTTCAGCAGATTGTTGTTCATTCTTTGTGAAGGGAATGAAATTAAATATTCATTTTTATCCTGTTTCTAGCTTTCCTTTAAATAAAAAACATCTTTATTTTATCTGTGACTGATGAGACTGATTCTCTGTTATCTTTAGAAAGGCCTTGCAGAGAGACCTAGACAAAGAAGAGGGCTGAACAATCACCAACTGCATGAAGTTTAACAAAAGCAGGTGCCAGATTCTGCACCTGGGATGGGGCAACTCTGGATTATGTGTACAGACTGAGGAATGAGAGGCTGAACAGAAGCCCTGGGAAACAGGACCTGTGGGTCTTGGTGGATGGAAAGTTGAACATGAGCCAGCAGTGCCCTGGCAGCCAGGAGGGCCAACCCTGCCCTGGGGGGCATCAGGCACAGCATCGCCAGCCGGGCAAGGGAGGGGATTGTCCCGCTCTGCTCTGCACTGGGGCGGCCTCACCTCCAGTGCTGGGGGCAGTTTTGGTCACCTCAATAAAATAATGATATAAAGCTATTTGAAAATGTCCAGTAAAGGGCTATGAAGAGCATGAAGATCTGTAGAGGAAGCCATACAAGGAGCTGAAATCACTTGACTCATTCAGCCTCAAGAGGAGACTGAGGCCAATCCTCATCATGATGCACAGCTTCCTCATGAAGGGAAGAAGAGGGGCTTGTGCTGATCTCTTCTCTTTGGTGATCAGTGGCAAGACTGAAGGGAATGGCATGAGACAGTATCAGTGGAGGTTTAGGTTGGATGTTAGGGAAGAGTTCTACTCTCAAAGGGTGGTTGAGCACTGGAATGGGCTCCCCAGGGAAGTGGTCACAGGTCCAATCCGAGAGAGTCCAAGGAGTCTTTGTGCAATGCTCTCAGGCACAATGCGTGTTTCTTGGGGTGGTCACGTGAAGAGGCAGGAGTTGGACTTTGATGATCCTTGTAGGCCCCTTCCAACTCAGAATATTTTATGATTTTATGATCTTAAGAGTTGTCTTCTACAGAAGCAAAATAAATGCAAAGCAGAAGCAAAGAGGAAAGAATTTACTGTACACAGGGAAGTGAGAACTCATCTGCTAGAGAGAGTAAGGTAATAGTTTAAAAGATTGAAACAATCTCTGCACAGATTATTTTAGATAGTGCTTTAAAATGTAATGTCTGCCATTATCTTTATGTGGCTGTATTGTTTTTACTGACAAGAGATGAACGGTGATGAGCAAAAATTCACCAGTAAAACACAAAATCTTAAAATATTACCCCTTTATTTAACATACTTATATTTTCTTATTTCACAGCAGTTATCTTTCAATTGAAATTGAATACCTTACTATTTTTAAAACAAGCTAAAGTAACCCCAAGAAATACATAGATCGAATTTTTTCAATCGTTACAATATGAAACACGGTCTTCAACATCCTCACGAGGGAAAGTGGAGGGGCAGGTACCGATCTCTCCACTCTTGCAACTTGGACTGGAGGAAACAGCATGAAGCTGAGTTGGGGGAGGTTTAGTTTGGATATCAGGAAAAGGTTCTCCTCCAAGAGGGCGGCTGAGAACTTCAACAGCTCCCCAGGGAAGTGGTCACAGCACCAGCCTGAGAGAGTTTAAGAAGAGTTTGGACAACACTCTCAGGCACATGGTGTGACTCCTCAGGATGGTGCTGTTCAGGGACAGGTTTTGGATTTAACGAATCTCGTGGGTCCCTTCCAGCTCAGTATATTCTGTGATTCTACGACTCAATGATAATTTTTCTGAATTCTTAGCAAAAAATAAATATATTGTACTAAAAGAACTCAGCAGTACCTGGGAACCTCGATGCTTTTCTATTTAAAATTTTTTCAGTAAGGCTTTCTGGTTAAATTTCTAGCTTATGTAAAGCCTTGAGCAAGAATTTTCTCAGAAACTGCATCAGAATAGTGTCTTTCCCAGGAGACACAGTAACCAGGCACACCTTTTAGTCTACTTTACTTTCTTTCCTCATCATTCTCAGGAAGCAGAAATGGACTGCTCTACCACTATGGTACATTCCATCACTAAATTGCTGTTCTTCAACTGAGTATTAACACGGATGTTATAAAACAACTCAGAAGGATGACAGTAGTAATCAGAGTTCTGCCCATTCCATATGCACTCCCCCCCACAGAGAAGCATATAGATAGGGAGCTGGTACTGGACTCAAAATCTCACTTTTAACAATTTGCTTCCTGCACTTCGTATCCTATACTAAAACAGGTATTTTTAAATTCATTGACCATGTAACTCACCCCATAAAAGCAAAAATTATTATGATAAATTTTGTGTGTTTTTAATGATTTTTCAAGGTACAATGAAATTGCAAACAAAAGTGGGGGGAGGGGGATGTGTTCTGACATGTAAAGAGTACCTATTTCCTATGACTTGTGGTTTTACAGGGAGAGGTAAAAGAGTGAACAGGAGGCAGTAAAATTATTGGATCATTTCTATTAAATTAAATTCAATTGAAGAAGACCAGGTGCTGTATCAAAATGTAGCAGAGCTGGTTCAGTTTGTTTCAGTTAACGAGTTTAGTTTTCTTGTAGATGTTGAGGTTACCAGACCTGGCCATTTATCTGCTGAGCAGTGCTTGAAGTGATTTGAATTTGCAATGTGGAAATAGCCAATACAAAGGTATACTGTGTACACAGTTTGCCAAAGACCGTATGTACGAAACACATTATTAACACATTGAGAGGAATTGCTGTAAAATAAACTGTGGACATATCCTGAAAAAAAGGCATAGATGGAATTTTTTTCATCCCTATATGAAATGTGATGAAAGAAGGCATATGAGCTGTGTGAAAATATCCACTCTTATACATCACGTTGCAGGTCATCTGAGAGCTAGGTGTTCCGGCACTTTTGAATTGGAAAAATATATGAGCTGCAACATGCTGTTTATATCACCAGCATGCTTGAGAGTATAAGTCCCTCTGGGCTTCTATGTTGCAGATCAGAAGGTGTCATTTAATAGCAGATTATTAGCTTCAAATTGAAAATGAGAAGAAAAAAGACGGATGACATAAGTGAGAAAAACAAAGGTAAAAGATGTGGTGTGTACTGCATTGTTCTTCTTATGTTACTTTAGCACCCTAAGGCATTAATAAGAAGAGCTTCCTGTTCTGCCTGCTGTGTACAAACGAACAATTTAGGAAGTGTCCACACAACTTATGGAAGTTTCCATAAAGGAAGCTTCTTTGGGCCTTCTCTTATTCTTTGACTCTCACTATTTCTCGTTGGGCTTTGAATCTCTTTGATTCTTCTTTTGGTAAACATATTTACTTAAAAACCTAATAAATGTTGGTTGGGGTTTTTTTTCATATCTTCTTACCGAGAACAGATTTTAGCAAAGAGAATAATTACACAGCTGAAATTCTACTAATCAGTCTTGAAGAATTCTTCGTGGCTTGAACTCCTATCTGCTAAGACAGCAATTAGGTAAAACAGGTCATTTCAGGCTTCAAGAAAGCAAAAGAAGGAAATCCCAAGGAAGTTTCCATTTTGCAACGATTTGCATAACTGACTATTCCAAGTGTATTCCAGGAATTGCTCTTAGGGTTTTTTCCCAAAGGATTTTTTAACTCCAATCTACTGGAATGAATACTGACTGAGCTTCATTTATTAATCCCTTGTTTTCAATAACTTAAATTTGAAATAATTGAAGAAAAGAGTCATGTAGGCTCTCTTTAAAATCAATAGAGAGAAATGGGCTTTTCATGTGCTCTGTTCTAGTTAGTGGTCTAAAGTCTATTTATTGGCAATAAAGAGAAACAGGCGCTTCAGGACTGCAATTCATTTAATCCTGATGTAGATATCTGACAAAGACAAATTACTTCCTCAGACAGTGTTACTCTGTACTTAGAGTTGTATTACTCTATCCTGACTAGAAGGAGGTACTGCTTTCAGTTGTGGATATCAAATTTGCAGATTTTGAGCTTTAAGAGATATCAAGACCTTTTCGTTTTGTGAATCATAGCAAAATATTCTTCCACTTAACATAATATTACAGTTTTTCTTGTTTCATGGAAAGCATTTTCTTCTGTGATATTGCTGTTGGTAGCGAGAAAGATGAGGATTTCATGACTGTTTTGCAATATAAGCAGCTTTCAAAAGCATTAAATCCTATTTATGTCTAATAAAAGTCTCACACAGCAAGGGGAGTTCACTACTGAAGAACCTTTCCCTTAAGCATTATCTCACCATGTTTCTCTCTGTGAAAGTGTATTCAGCTCCTGTGCTTAATCGATTTCTACTAAAGACAGAAGGAACATAACAGAAACTTGTGGATTTCATCAGGGTGCTTTCATTTCTTTTACAAATAAAATTCAAGTGTAGAGCTACAACTGTATCTTATGATAATTTTTTTTCAATGTTCATACTCTGATTTAACTAACTCTTTTATTTCTTTTCTGGTATCAATTTACCTATCATAGCAAAGTCTTCATAGTGCCAAGTCTTCATAGTGCCAGTCAGTATTTCATAGAGGTGGTGAAGCTAGACTGCAGTTTTGACTTAAAAGATGACAGCATTACTTTTGCACAGTCATTTCAAATGACTTTAAATGTTTCCCTGTGAAAATTTAGATTTCTATAAAAATTTATCATTAACTTCAAATAAGTATTCCATGATGTGTGAATATTTCCAGTCATTTTTAAGGGGAAAAAAAAAAAAAAAAAGATGTTGAGGCAGAAGGGTGACACAGAAAAAAATTAGACAAATTCATTTTATAGCAGCATAGATAATTTTAGAATTCATCAACACATAAAATTTCTGAAACTAGTTTTATTTCAATGATTAATCTTGAAATTCAGATTATTCTTTTTAATGTATTTTATTATAATATTTGAGTGTTAGTTTGTATCATTTACCTTCCAGTTTGTTCAAGAAAATAACACTTCTCAAGTGCTGGGGGGTTTTCTGTCTAACAATACGTTTACTGTCTTTCCCTAAGTCATGGAAGCTTTAATATCACAGTTTTATTTCAAGATATTCTTCTCACTAGTATGCACATTTCTTGAGAAAGGTGTCAAGGAACAGCCTGCAGGTTATAGATGCTAAGATTTTCTGCTTTGACTTTCAGCCCTTTTTAAAGAGTATTTTCTCACAGACTTAAAATCCATTCTTTTTAATTTCAGCATCTCTTTCCTGCACCCTTGAGTAGTCACAACCCGTCAAGGTTTCTTTGTGTTTTCAAGAGAGGATGATTACAGCACTGTAAAACAATGATATTTATTGAATGTGGTTCCTGAATACACCCACATTGTTTCCAGTTCATTATCAAATTTCTCTGTTCCCTCTCCTTATGTATTCCTATTCACTTCCTGTACTTTCTTTCTCCACTGGATCTCTCTATCAAATTTGCATTGGCCACTTGGGTAAAATGCTAACTCTGTTAAAACATTTCATTTTAGAGACAAAATACTTTAACAGCCTCCGAAGAGCCAGTTCAGCTGTTCGTGTGAGCGTTTGTTGTGCCGTTTCCATCAAAACGGACTTCATCGGGGAAGATCTACTGTTTCAAATTTTTAGGCTAAGCCAGTTTGTTTTGACAGACATGGGGTTGTAAGTGATATATAAGAACACAGATTGCAGTTTGGAAGACAAGACAGATAAGAAGACAAATCATACCCTGAGGAACAACTGGGGCATTAATTGTTTCAAATATGGATGTTCAGTTGTTGTCTCATGTTAGAAAACAATATCAATCAATGCCAGAGAGAACAAAGAATTTTTTTTTTAATCATTGACGTTTGTCTGTAACAACTTCTATATCTTTGACATGGTTTCTAGTACATACCCATTCCAAATTCTTTTCCCTAAGCAGTGTTTTCCTAACTTTTTTTCAGCCAGACTAAGGATTTTCAGCCACAATTTCTTCTTGGAATGCCGCACTGGAAATGGGAGCACGGTCTCAGTCCCCCTGCCTCAACACAGAGGCCTGTAAAGGGCTGCCCCACCACACAGCAAGCAGGGCCAGACCAGACTGCAGCCATCAGAGAGGTCCATGGTCTGACTAAGGGTGTCTGGTGCACAGCCAGACAGGGGCTGGCTGACGGCTGGGGCACAGACACCAGGCAAGCTATGGGCCTCAAAGCAGCTCTCATGTCCCAGGGAAGGCTTATCATGCAGCTCTGTCTCTCAACTTCACTGTTCTGACAGAAGTATCATCCGAAATTAACGAGCTTCACTGTATCAGAAGTGACCTTAAGTTTAGGTAGTCACGCCCTCAGGGGCATGGAGGACATTGTAGGGGCTGGTGGTGTAAACAAGGCTCTGACACAGAGAATGTAAAACCATTCCTGTACTCTTCTTAGGAGCTGCCTGTTTTCTGGAGTCCTCTCCTTTACATTCCCTGGGGTATTCATATTACTTATATATAGAAATAAAATGGAAAAAATATTACTTTAACAAATGGAGACAGTAGATTACTAGGGAAAGCTGTATCTGCAAGACATTTTATGAAAATAAATATAATAGATTCAAGCATTTGTATATTTTCTTCTTATTTTCCTATAAGCTGCTCAATTTTTCCAGAAGATTAACTTTTCTTACACAAAAAAAAAAAAAGTTGCGGTTATCCCCATGTAATATTCCTTGACAGTCACAATGGCATTTCCTATGTCAGATACCAGAATGTCTGGCATAGCAGTGGCAGTAGGCTAAACTAGTTATAACTCAGGGTCACTTTGGTAAGAAAGCTGAAGATGCAATTTATGGACAGGATACAGCGAACACCTCAGCTAGACGCAACACCTCCCTTTTCATAAATGCTTCGTTGTCACACAGAGTACATTAAGCCTAGACAAAGTTAACAAACTGAAGCATCTTAATTCAAGTAAAAGAAAAGGAAAGGTTTTATGTACAGACATTGAGAGAGTTCAGCTGAAAATATATTTCCACACAAGCGGTACAAATAAGAGAAGGCATATGTAGGACACACATACTAAAATTCTCATTAGATGATTTCCAGTGTCACAATAAAGTGGAACCAATGGATATGTCTTGTATTTTTCTGAAGGCATGAAATCTTCAAATATAATAAAACTTCAACCAAGAATGTGTCTTAATGAATGGCCTTTGATGTCATAAGAGGGTGAATTTTAAAGGCCTAATGCAAAATGTTATTAAGACAAGATTTTAGCACAAAGTCTTAACTATACCTGAGTGACATTCACAGCATTTACTGGGAATTGACACCGTTTTTTCACAGCGTTTTATGCATTGGCATAAGTGTAGATATACTGTTGAGAGCTTTGGTGCTAAAGTACAGCACATGTAAAAAAATTTCTAGCTCAGATATGTTACTTTCAGGCCTTTCCTCCACTTAAGGAAACAGGAATGGATCTATACCAGCCATAACCGCTTTTAGCTGCAGAAGCAGCTTCTGTTTTTATATTCATGAGTGTATAGGTACATATATGAGTCTACATGCAAACATTATAAAAACATTTCCACAGAAAAGTGTGACAATAATAGTGGTTCCACCTTGTCCTTTGCACACTATGTTGAAGAAGACAGGGCATGACTGGACTGAAAGCACTGCTAATATAAGAAGCTAAAATGCCTGTGTGCAAAATGGATGCCTATGTTAAATCAGCTTTTAAACATAAGGGGCTATCAGAGAACCAGCTGAAGTTGTAATCACTTGGTTACTGCTGTTCTTATCAAATCTGTTGTGTCATGATAAATGTTTTAGCTTCTACTTAAACAGACCATGCACAATTAAGTTCTTCTAACTCATTGTAAATTAAAAAGGTGGAATAATACTCCTGAAATAATATATTTTAGGTCTTGTACATTTGATGCCTAGCTGGGTCCAGACTGATTGTTTACAAGGATTAATTTTAGTCGTCAGCTTTGTAAATCTTTATTCCTCATCATGCAATTAGAAAGAAAAAGAATATATGTATTACAATAAGTACTTTACTTATAAGTACTTTACTACCCCAAAAGTTAACTGCTTTTCTGGAAGCAAACTACCTTCCTCTGGATCCACCCAGCATGTACCAAGGCCAGGCAATGATCTGATCTATTGAGAAGTTACGTCAGCAAGGGTATTTCTTTCCAGCTAGTCCCTATTCATCTTATGTAGCTGTTAACTATCCCATAAGCAGAATGTCCATTGTCAGAATGTTTAAGTAGGTTATGTCAATTGCCCCTTAAATTCCAACAAACATAAATGATGCCAAAGTCCTGGCCCTTTTAAAGAAAAAACTCAAAATGTTGGTAGGGTTTGATTCTGTTTTCTTCAGTCACAGAAACACACCAACAAACATGAGGTTAAAGCAGGTTTCTTAAAATCAGATTTTTGATATTTCACTCAGTCCTCCACAGCACTGCAAGCCTGTTTCTTCAATAAGTGTTGGAGGAAAGTGAGAAGACTGTGGGGAAGGTGCATGTTCAAATGTGTGTTGGGGGGGGGGAAGAAACCATAACCTATGCATTAGCATAAATAAGCTTAGAAGGAATATACAACACTCTTCTCAAAATATGCAACACTCTTCTCTCACTCCTGCCAGCATGGGGCTAGGAGCTGCCACTCAGGAGAGTCAAGAAGAAGCTCAAGCTGCTGACAGGGTAGAACGACTCACAGCAACTGATGAGCTCTTGGTGTCTTCAGGGAACTAATGTGGGCTTCTGACTTTTGCAGAGAAGTCAATAAATCACAGCCACCCACTAAGGAATATTTGAAGTAAAGAGCATTTGAATTAACTAAATTTAATTTTATTGTAATTGGCTAGTGTTGAAGAAGAATAGTGTGGTAACAGAGAAGCTTTCAAGCTGCAGAAATGCAACAGAACTGTGGTGATTAATCTTAGATGAGGTGCTTTTGTATGTTGACTTTCATGTACCTCAAACCATAACCTGCTTTTCAGTATTATATGGACATATTCTAATTGCAGTAGATTTCTTAAAGATTAAAAAATTCACAAGTCAGACCATTACACTCCTAGATAGTCAAAACTAGACTTAATTTTGGTGCAGCATATGAATTCATGATTCTAAAACATTTTTACAGTGTAGATGACATACTCTGTTATTCCAAGTGAAGCCATATGCAATGTAGACATATTGTAAAACTCCCAGTATTCTATCTTCAAATATCATTTTGACGTGGGAACTACGAAGCACTTTGCATTTAAATTAAATGTTATTGGAAAGGGACACAATGTGATCCTTCTGGGTCCCTCCCAACTCAGACTAATCTGAGATTCTGAGAAAATTTCTGGTTTATCCTGACAGATCTATTAAGGTTATGTGATAAAACAGCATATATCCATGAAGAAAGAGGAGCGCAAAGAAATAAAAAACAATCAGGAAACCCATATAATACCACCTCCCAAAAAGGACCCCGGAGACATTATAGGTTGCGGGTAGGATGTGTTGGTACCCAGGACAGCACTTCCAGGACACACTAGGCACCTCCCCAGGAAGTCCCAGAGAGCATCAGCCACTGGGCCAGGTTACTTCCAGCACTGTGAGGCTGGGGGGCTCTCCAGATTTCCCCACAAACTGAGACATCACTACCTGTATGTGGAGGGTAGTTCATGGGGTGCAGGAGCACAAGGCTTACTGTGGGATGTGCTGTACAAGAACCAGAGGAAGGATACTTGGGGATCAGTGTGGTGTGAGGCAGAGGAAGCATAGGAAAACAAGTTTAAAAGGTGATCCAAAGGACCGGAAAGGTGTGAGCAGAAGATGGCCAGTGTGTTCATGGGGTCATGCCCAGCACCTGTTCCATGTGATCCAACCCTATCTTCTCTCTGATCTCCACTTCTGTTTACTAGGCAAGGAACTCTGTCTCATGTGGCTGTGAGAGGGGACTGTGGGTCAGGGTCTGTGTGTCGCGGTGGCAGCCCTGGAGCCATGACAGCTTTGTATGCCAGTCTGTGATCACCAGAAATTATGTAGCCTGACCCAACCAGAAGGGAGCAAGTACCCCAGGATAGGGCTGTGGATATCTCCAAGCATGAGGCACCTGCAGGGCTTGGCTCCTGAAGGGAGTAGGGTTCCAAGCCTAGCACTAGAGGAACTGTGGAGGTGCAGGTCAATCAACTGAGAGACTTGCTGATGAGTGTGTTGGCGCGTGTGGATGCATGTGTGTGTTCATGTAAGGGTGTGAGAGATAGAGCAGGATCCAGGGGAAGTCCCCTGACAGACCTCATGTCTAAGCACAGATGCCAGGAGGTTCACACTTGTGTGTGTGTCTGTTCAAGGAACTCTATTCCAGTGGCAAGGGTATATCTGTGTCCTTGGCGTTAGCATGCCCAGGAAGCAGCAGCTGGGGGAACTGGAATCCAGGGGAGGTTACAGGACAGACCGTGTCTGAGCCCTGCTGCTGGAGGGATCCACCTTGCGTTTTTATGTACATGTATATATTCACACTAAACAGGCCTCATCTTGACCAGCCAGAGAGGGAAATAGCATGAGGCCATAAGTGCTATTTTTGTGTGTCTGCAAGAGCGCTGTGGCTTCTGTCAGTGCCTATCAGTGTATGGGCTGATCATATGATTTTATATGTATGTTTTTGCATGTTTTTGTATGTGTTCAGACTCACCGCCAACCATCTGCGAGATCTGGCAAGTCCTAACAAAAACTACAGGCATGCAGACTCTGCTGGGATTTACATAAAAGTGATATGACTGACCAATGCTTTGAATTTACATCTGTTTACAGTAGATTTTCTGATAGATTTATTTTCAGCAAGGGTTACGTCAGATTTTAAGTGGCCAAACTCCTTGACTACCACAAGCCTCACAGTATGTCCAGTTCCACAAGTGCCACTGTGGCTGTACATAGAGCAGAAAATGCGGTTGCACTTAGGAACTTCAGATGCAAGTGCAAATGAGATTGTCATATCCTAATGTCATGTTAGGACAAAGTAAGGGTATGCCTTGAACTCTTTCAAAGGCTACAAAATTCATAAAAATGGGATTTGACTGTATGTTGCAGATGGAAAGAGTCACACACTCCTGACACCCAGAGAGTAAGGATCCACAGAACACTCTGACACATACATAAAACAGTGCTACATTCACCTTACATCAGAACCCTTCCTTTAAGAGTGTCACAGGTTACTTGATTTTATAATAAAG
>VZTA01004839.1:0-167285 GCA_013398855.1 Mohoua ochrocephala
CCCGGCGGGCGCCAGCCCTGGAGTGGCCCCGGACCGGCCCTGGGGTGCCCCGGACCACCTCGGAGTGTCCCCGGAGCAGCCCTGGAGTGTCCTCGGCTCACGGTTCCTGTGAGGAACCGCACCGCCGACACTCCGTGCCGTATTCTTTCGTTTGAGAAATATCCTTAGCTGGCAGCGGGGCGTGCGTTGGCTGCGGGAGAACGCGCGGTGCCGTGAGCGCCGCAGAGCAGTGCCGTACCCGGGGGGGCTCGGTTTGCTGCGGGTATTCCCGGTGCTCGGGGCTTCGGCGCTTTCCTAACTGCCTTAAAAAGCTGCTGGAATTACAGTCACACGCTCTGTCCTAGTAAGGAGTGACATTTAAATGTGTAACACCACTTGATGCTTTTACTGATGATATGTTTATAACTAAGTGCAGTTATTCTCTAAAAATATACTAAAAATGCTACTTCATGAAAATGCTTCCCCAACTTAATTTTTTTTCCCCTTAAACATGTCATTTTTCCAGAAAAGTGCACAAAGGGATCCATGACTTTTTCTGATAATATAGTGTTTTGTGTTTAAAAAGAAGGCTCTTTAAAAGCCTCTTATCAATCAACTGAAGCACTTTAATGACAATTTCAGAAACTCAGTGGAAAAAGAGTTGTTTTATATCTGCTTGTTTTATTTGCATTTTAAAATCTCCACGTGGTGATTTCAGCTAAGGTCCTGTGTCAGGGAAATCCAGAAGTGAAGTTGACCAGAGACAAGTAAAAATGCCTGTGTTGTTTTCATTGTCCAAATGTAATGATGTGCAATGATTTAAACCAGCAGTTTCACATGGTTTAAAATGAATTAGATTTATAAAATTCTAAAAGGAACTTCAGAAACACCAAAAAGGATAACAGTTTGTTTTAGGGTAGAATTAGTTTTGAGACTACAAAAACTATTTTCTATGCACTCACGAAACAAAAAGTGTTTTTATTTTTAGGAATGCACAGAAAAAAAGATTTGTTTTTATACCAACAGACACTGTTACAACAAATGCATCCATTCCTGCAATTATAATTGAAGCTGAAAAAATAAAAATAAAATAATCTTAAGCATTTCAAGGGTAAGTTAAAGTAAAACAAAACAAATTAATATAAAATTAGAGAGAAAGAATATTTTGGGAATACAAGATCCACTGTGTCAGAAAAACACAGAAAACAAGGTTACTTTATCTAAACAGAAATTTAAGAAACAGACGCACAATGATACCTTTGAAAAAATCTATAGAATAATATTTAAAACTGAAAAATATTTTTAAAGTTACCAGAAAATAAATGTTGTTTAATTTGTAGAAATAAAGTAGTACGTGGGAAAAAAAAAAAGTGAGTTAGAAGTAGATTTAATTTGCATAAATCTATACAAATAAAGTAAATTTATGTTGTAACTAAACCTACCAATTCCAGTGAATGAGAATTTTGCCATTCATTGGTCTGGAAACAAAGGTTAAAGCTTGAAAAAAAAAACAACAAAAAACACAGAGAAGCTGAAATTCCAGCTTTCATTGAAAATAAAATGTGCAAAAGAGTTTTTGCAAAACCTTTTCAAATGTTAATTTAACTTCTAAATACATTTAAAACTTTTTTTTTAAAAGTTACTGCATTATCTTTCATTCACAGACCCTACGTTTTAAAGTCTTATTTCTGTCAGAAACTTCACTAACACAAAAGTGTAAACCAATGAATTCAGCTTCTGGTCTGCCCTGACATTTTTAGAGATTGTTTTGCAGTGGAAGGAAATTAAATAATTTCCAAAATGATCTTTCCCAAGTATCTTTTTGCATTAAACAGGGTTTGGATTCAGTGGTTCCTAATGAATTTGGATATGTTAACAGTGACTGGATCATATCCAAATATGACTTGATGGGAAAGCCATTAGTTTTTTTCCCTGAGGTTACACTGGGATCCCATCTGGTGATTGCTAATAAATGTGGATACATTCTGAAAAAAAAGAGCTTGTATTGGATTCTAGTATGAATTACTGGGAGTGCAGTTTCTTGAAGTTTCATTCACGCACTTCAGGGAAGCTGAGCTTGGAGTCCTTTAAAACTTGACAAAAAGAACATGACACAAGACTTCAGGGGCTTTTTTATTCTACAGCAATTGTTTTTGCAATAGAATTATGTTTGAGATCAGCAAAAATGTATTATTATGTAAGAACACTTATGACAAAATCCAAAACAAAAACATCCATTAAAAGCAGTTTTACGTTTGATTGTAGCTACCAAGTGCTTACCCTAAAATAAAACTTTAATTATTGAATGAGTGCCTGAATAGCTTTCTTCCATAGCTGAATGAAATCTAACTCATATTTATCTTTCCTATGCACCATCCAGAACACTTAGGCAAGTTTCATTTTTATATGCAGTGTTAGGGAGAAAATCTGAAGAACAAATGTTTGTCTCAATGAAGAAGAAATGCTCATCTGTTTTCAAAATCCTATAAATTCCTGGAAAATGGAGCAGTGCATTTAAAATAGTAAGGCTAATGGCTGAATGCAGCTTATGTTATTTGTGAACACTCCAACTAGTAATTACACGCAGGGAAATACTGCATTTCTTTTTGTAAAGAAAAAATACTGTTGTTCAGCTTTTTCTCTTTTTTTTTTCCTCTTTTTTTCCTCCGTTAACAAACCAATTATTAGCCAGGGCAAATTGACCCTGGTTTTGATCAAAGGGGCAATTCATCTCATCCTGCAGTTCCTGCAGCCTAACAGCTATCTGTTGTTGCAGAATGTGCGGGTTGCCTTTAGCTGCCGACCCCATCCAGGCATGAGAAAAGGGAGTGAGGAAAAACCTATAAAGCCCAAAATAAAACTGTGGATTCTTCTGGTTCTTGTCAGGTTCAGTTACAGTGGTACAGAAACAGCAGTAAATTCACTGAGGCTCTATCAGATCAAAACAGCTCTGTTATAAATATCATTCATATAAACCATGTGGGCGAGAGAGAAACTGTCAGAAGAAGGGAAGGGAAAATAGATCTTCTGCACTTCAATAAATTATACGATAGTTTTATAGATTATAGCAAAAAAATTAAAACTTAACAGACGTGTGCCCATATATATGTGTGAGTGCATGTGTGTGTATATTCACATGGTAGTATTAATTTAAATATTCAAATGTTTTAAATCCAAATATTTTACTTTAATGAAATACAGAGATTTCAGTGACTGTAGATAAAATTAGAGTACAGTATAAATCTAGAACAAGAGGTTCAAAGAAGTCCCTTATGTTTTCCTCAAGAATTGACTCAGTGGCTCGATGAACTTCTAATGGGATATAGTTCTGCTTGGTTTTGCAACTGGAGAGCAGCTGAGAGGGTTGTGATTATTAAAGGTGATGACCTTTAAAGGTGATGAGGATGTGATGATCAAAGCCCTTGCTTAGCTACACAGTTGATAGAAGAGGGTTGTTTCATATGTTTCCCTTCTGTAATTAAAATTATCAGCCAGAGTTTTAATGACATACCATTTTGACAAGTTCCCTGTGCTGATGGTGGTATGTTTGGAGGTTTTGCATTTTGAGATGCCTTGACACAATTATTGGAGTACAATTAACAATTCCTTCACATGAAATAGCTAGAGGTTGCCAGATGATAATGTACTTTTCCTCTTTTCTGACCTCAGCTAAATCTAGAGCCATACCTTAGCTACAAGAGTTCATTAACTAGAGAAAGGTTAATATATACGTGTCGGTTCAGTAAAGCATAAATGAGAGGGAACACGCTGGCAAAACCATTAACACGGCAATGGCCACAGCTACACAATAAGAAAATAGGGACACGTTAAAATTATGGGAATGCACCAAGCCTTTTAACAAGGGAATTCGGTTTGTTACGTGATTTCATGAGAAGTGAAGCTGCATGCAGTTTACACAGCATCTACCAAATGGAGTAAATCTGTTTCTTAAGAATTCTCATATTTTTGGGCACACCACTAACTTTGAGCTTCAAGTATTTTATTTTTTAACAATTTTCCTGTGGTTTTTCTTGCCACCATCTCCTGATTCCTTGCGCAGGGGAGCTGAGGTCGTTGAGTTCTACTGTCAATGCTGCGCATTTGCTGGCTCAAGTCCCAAGTCAGCTAAACAGACAGACAGTTGCTTCAAAAGGGTAAACGATGGGATTCAAGATAAGTTTGGTACTTAACTGCTCACGGCAGATAGCTTACTGTCTTGCAGGTCACTCCTTAATGACCGCAGGGAGTAAAGCCAGAGACAAAGAAAAATGAGGTTCGATGAAAACCAGGAACACAGAGGAGGAAATGTACAGAAACAGGAGTCCTGACTTCAAAACTGTGAAGCAAAAAGAGCCACTAGCTGACCCCAGAGCTTCCTCTGCTCTTCTCTGTTGGGTTCACGTGTTCACTCGGTGCCTGCAATTGTGGCTCTGATCATGTCCAAAACTGTTGCAGACTAATAGTACATCCTCAAGCACAGCTGGGAAATCAGAGCAGCATTCATTTACTCCAGCTTTACTCTCTTTCTTTAGAGACTTTAATCAGGGATAGTTATCCTTAGCTACATTTTCCATCATTGGAGGAAATAAGGAACAGCTCAAGGGGACACTTAATCTAATTTTTTGTTGACTATTTCTGCATATACTAATCTGTTTTCCTCTACCTGCTTCTATCCACTCACTCCAGTGAAAGCTTTGGGTGAGTTACTTAGATTAGACCTTTAGCATAGCGGTGCCCATATCTGTCTCCCAAAGTTTCCTCTTTTCCTCCCACGCTCCCTTCCCAGCCATTAGAACCCACAACCTGGTGGCTGAAGCCATAGGGTGACAGGACAGAAGGGCTTGACTCCTTGCAAGCAGAATTTGTGCCCTGCATCAGCCTTGTAACTGCTACATTTATGGGGCACTGCCTGAGAAGACAAAACTGTTGAGATTTTGGGAGGAAGGATGTAAGTAGCATCTAGCCCACTAGAGAGCTTCTCTGTGGATTTGTTGTGAGCAGACATGTCCTGTTAGGCCTGGATGTGGCACTTCCAGAGAGGAACGAGATTCAGAATACCTCCTGAAGTGGATGAGATTGATTTTAGACAGCTGCCCATTCAATACTCTTGAGTCTTCTGCAAAGCCACTTATTGCTCCCCATACAAAGGGTCATTAGATTTGAAAGTCTATGGATCTCTGCTGAAGTCTGTGTTCTTGAAGCTTAATACTGAGCACTTCACTCTTTTTTGAGTTTATGTGTTTTGTTGAGTGCTACTGAAGGGGCTCAAATCAGTAACTTTTGCACATGCAGGTGTGTATAAATTCTCAGGAGTTTGAGAGGAGGAATACAACGTAGAGAAGGATGACACTAGTGGGCTCTGAGGCTGCTGCTAAAATGAGCTAGCAGGCCAGACCCAGCACATGTGCTTTTGCACTGCTAAGGAGCACCAAAAAAATACAGCTTTCAAATTTTAAAAGTGAAGGACAAGTTTGGCAATACCTTTGATGGAATTGCCATTCTGGTGACCTCCCTACTGCTAGGATGTCAGAAACACCTCCTCTCACTGGGAGTCGTCCTTCCTGCTCTGCCATATGTTGGCTTGGAAGGGCCAGGATTATCAGTAGCACAGCCAGATACAGTGGGCTGTTTATCCAGAGGTGAATCAGAGTGCATGCACTGGGCCAGCATTGTCTGCGGGAGGGGTGCCCTGAGTATTGCTGATGCCTGAATGTATAGACCCTCTTTGTAAGGTAAGTTTTTGTGTATCTTCTTGACTACAGATGCTGTGTCTCTTCTTAACTACAGATGATGAATGATGTTTTTCTGTAATTTCATTTTCTGCTGCAGCTGCCATCCAGCCCTCTAAAGTAAAAATCTAAAAGCTACTTCTGTAAGTCACTAGGTGGAAGCATCTACCTTAATACTAGTAGCAAAACTCCTTATTAGAGAGGTAAGTTTTTCAGTTTGTCTCATCTTTAATTTCTGCATCACATCACACAATGTCTCATTATCAGATGGTATTAATGGCAGTTGTTCTGTTATCTGGTTCAGCAGAGTACCTCAGCACAAGCTCAAGACCATCCCGTGTCCTGATCCTGTAATGTCTGGAAAGGCACTTTGTTTTGTATAGTGAGTAGTACTTGCATGTTTGGGACTTCATTTGGTGATACATGCAAATATGTGTTTCAACTGAGCTCCCAGGGGCAAATGCTTTAGTGGCTGAGCTGGGACTAACATGACTCTTTCTGTCCTGACAGTACCTTCAGCAAAAATCCAGTATGATGCCTTCTCAGACGGGCTCCCCGAGCCCCTTCTTTCTGTACCAGTACCTCCCATTTTCTCCACACTGTGAATTCTCTTCTCCCTTTCCTCTCTCCATTCAGAATGTTTGTTTGGCTGCCTTGGAGAGAAGTCAAGATGACAATTAGCTGTCTGTGACCTGGGCAGCCTGGAGGATGCTATTGTTATGCTAGAAAGTGTCACTAATTTGCGTATAGGTCTTGTAACTCTTAACTAGATGGCCACTTCTTCCTCCAGGACTTGGTATCCTGATTCTTCTCCAAATCTGTTCTGGTTGCTGAAATCTGGAATACTCGCTAAAGCTCTGGAAATGGCCAGGTGGAGAACAGTGGTGTTATGCAGAAAAGGAGGCCCCAGAGATGGGCCATGCGACTGGGTGTTGCATTCTGACATGCCGGGGGCTGAGACTGCAGGCTGATTTCTAGGTCTCTCCATTCCTAATCTACTTTAGGCAAGAGCAGCAGGGCTAATTCAGTTTAAACCATTTAAACCAACCTGGCAGATTTTGCAGGAAAGTGGATTAGCAAGTGCTGAAAGCGCTGCTTTGCCAGCAAAGCTCCGTAGGTGATAACCTCATGGAAAGAGACTGCGAGCAACTGTCTGAGGTTGCCCTGGAAGTGTTCTACCCTTCTCAACCGGGCCAACTCCGCAGCAGGCAAACAAACCAGCTCCATCCTAATCCAGCTCTTCCTCCATTGGTGTGTTCTCCCGCAAATGCCAGTTTTTATTGAGGTTGATACATGAATCAGAAAGAACTGAGTTTGGTTTTCATGCCACAGACTACAATGCTGAGAAATAAACAAAAAGAAATCTGTTTTTTACTTGTTAGCTGAGCAGTTTTGATTTGAAAATCACTGACAGATGCCAAACATGGGACCCCACAATGAAATGTTTACAGTGCCATTTCAGAGAGGGACTCCACTTTGAAACTGAGTGGAAGTATGTGGGAAGTTTGCAGAGCAGGACATGTGTAGGGGTAGAAAATTAAAGCACGATGGAACCATCAGCATCCAGGGTTTAAGGAAAAAAGTGGTATTCATATTCCTCATGTTTCTTCTCAATTGACAAGATGATCCCTCCCATTTGTGGTTATTGGGCTAGCTTTTGTCTTGATTCCCTGTATTTTCAATTTGCTGGCTTTGGATTTGTGTTATTTTCCTTTAGAAATGGTACTAGCGAACCGGGGAGCTCTGCACACTTCATTGTGAAACAGAAAGAAAACCATTTCTTCACGTTTTTCTTCTGTTTGTTTTTCTTGTATGAACATGTGCAACATGTTTCATGCAAATCAATTTGAAATTTAGCACTGACTCCGTTCTTTTATTTTGATTTGATGGAGAAATGCTTAACACTTGACGCTCTTATTTCTACTTAATTTTCTCATGCAACAGCTCGTGCTGCTTTCCATAACATAAATTAGGAAGGCTAACTTCTATAATTTGAGAGTTTGAATGACTTTATTATTACAATCTGATTTGTTTACTGCTGGCAAACCCCAAATATTCTTCCAAAGAGGAAGTTACTCTCTTATGCCTGCCATTAATACATATTATGCCATGTGTTTTATCTAAAGAGGGCACATTTGTGTCCCAGTTGAAACAATTACAAGAAAACAATTACAAGACAACATGCTTTTTATTTTCAAACTGTAAAAGTTATAAGCTGCAGTGAATTGGAAAAACTCAAGTAACTCTATGGGACAGAGGCATTCCACAGCGCTTCTACTGGCTGTGGAAGTACAGAAACAAGACCATGATGAAGACACTTTCTGGAGGTAACTGGCAGTAAATGAGACGTGAATCTCTTGTGCCTTCTGTTGGCCTAGCTCTCTTTGCAGTTTGGGTTTGTGTTTCAAGAGGCAGCATACAGAGGAGGGCAGCAAGTAATTCTTGTCTTGTATAACTGAACCTGCAGTGCCGCTTCTGTGCTGCAGGACAGGGATTAACAGAGAGTGTTGCACAAACTGGAGAGAGCACCAGACTGGGAACTGCCCGGGGGAAAGTGATGCTTATTCATGTGGTAGGGGGCTCACAGGGGGTGGTTTAGGGGCCACACTGGCAGCATACACAATTTTAAAATCTCTCTGCACCATGGAGACAGGGGGGCTATAGTGATGGGAAAAATCAAGGGAAAAACCTCATGATAAATTGATATTACAGTGTAAAACTGAAAGACACGCATGAAGGGGGAAGACAGGGGCTGAAGAAAATGAGGAGAAGCCTTCCTGCAGGTCAGCAGTATGAACTTGGCTGGCTGCTCTCCCTGGGGAAGTGGCAGAAACCTTGTTGTTTGGAGCATGTGAAACTAGTATAAACAAGACCATAACAAATGTTTGCTGGAGAACAGTCCTGTGTTGGCAAGGAGTGCTGGGTGAGTTAATGGGCCTTTTCCATCTGTAGAGTCTATGAATAACAGCAGATGATACAAAAAAAAAAAAAAAAAAAAAAAAAAAAAAAAAAAAAAAAAGAAAAAAAAGGTGTGAAACTTGTGCAGGCATTTTTCAGAAAGCAAATTGCTTTCCTAAAACAGAGAAAAAGCAATCTGAAATCACCCAAAGACATGTATTGAACCTTATCCAAGTCTGTTTTTACAAAATGTGTTGATACTCAGCTGCTGGGGTGAAATCTTGGGCTGATTGACATCCAGTGGAGTCCTACCACTAGCTTCAGCAGGGCCAGGTTGGAGTAACTGGGGAGCCAGAGTTCGGTTCATTTGATCAATCAGAACTGACAAATAAGTTTAGGCATAACCCCTGCTCAAAACAGTTTAACTCATTTTTCAGCCTCACAAACAAAAAAGAAAGAAAAAAGGAAGAATAAACATCTAACAAAAGAGTAGATAAGAGCATTGCACTTGCAGTCTCCCTCTTCTCACAAGCCTGTCTCTCCCCCTCACCCATCCCAGTAATCTTGCAGGGCTGTTGTGTTTGGTTTGCTTGTTTTGTTTGGATTGGAAAATACCCATTAGATGTAGCTCAAAAATTGTGGCAGAAAATCTAGAAAGTGAGTGGTGTGCTTTCATTATTTTTCCTTCAATTTCAGATGGAGCAGATGTTGCCTCTTCTCAGCTTGTCCCAGAGTCAACATTCTTTGCTCAGACTTTGTTCCCGCTATCCTTTGTGGATGGTGTGCCCTTGCTGGCCTTTCACCTCTGGCTACCTTTCCTTCTGCAGTGATGCTTCTGAGGTTTGGGAACATGAGGGTGATGGAGAAGAGTAATGAGGGGACAACTGGTGTGAGGCAAGAGGGCTGTACCTCTGTGGAGGACCAGCTGGGTGAGCAGGGGGATGGAAAAGCAGCAGTTCCCTCTGCTGCACCTGAGTTACCACAGCTCAGGGAGGCTCTGTGGCTTCCCAGCACCTTTTCCTGCCCATTTCTGCCACCAGCATCCCCCACTCAGTGGCCTGGCCTCACACTCCTCCTCAAATCTCCCTTTCTGAGGAATTTCTGTGACCCCGGGCTGCCCGTCCTTGGTCCCCTTCACTGGTGGGCAGGAGGAGGGGAGTAGTCCCAGCCTCCAGCCCTGCCGTGTTTGTTGGGGCTGTACAATCCCAGGATGTTTCAAGAAAGCACAATAAAAATTAGAGCAGTGCTGAGCCACAACGTCTTTGATTCATGCTCAGTAACCACATGAGAGGATCGCATGCTTATAAAACTAAACTGTTTCAGCATTAAGAGAAATATTTATGAAGATCCTGCCAGCACAGCTGACCTGCAAGACTGATTTCCTTATGTCTCCTCCTTGCAGCAACCTTCCTTTTCTTGCCAGGTTTTTGCATCTTTCTTTTGTCAGTGTTTGTTTTGTTGTGTCGTTTCAGGGGACAGAAAGGATGAGTGCGTGTCTCCCCACATCTCGCCCCAGCAGCTCCCTGGCAGCTCCTCGGTGTGCAGCGATCTCAGTACTCCTTTGCTCTGTCTTACTGTTGAGTTTTGTGTCTTTCCAACTGCTCCCACGACCTGCCCTCTTTGAGGGTTGTGCTTTGGTTTTTCAGTCTGTCAGAGCCTGTGCTTGACCTCTCTTGACAGTTCTGCTAGGGTAGGCTGTGTTGGGCTCGACACCTCTTCCCTATCATTCTCTTCCCTCACCCTCAGGCTTTTGAATGTGGGTATGATCAGCTTTGCTTCGATTAACTCCACTGGCTTGTAGGGTGCCTCAGAGAAGATGCCTTGTGGGCTCAGACTCTCACTGGGGACAGCAGTTACGTTCTATCTTTGCAATGCCCGGGTACGCCAAATCTCACCAAATGGTCCTTAACTTCCAGCTCAGAGTGCTTGTCTGAATGCCCTCCAGGGAGCTCCCCTGTCTTCCCTCCACAGAGAAATGGAGGAAATATTCCCTGGTGACCAGGGAGTGCTCTTCCAGCCTTTTCCCATGGCTGGTTTGGGATTTCACGGTGCAGTGGCCTTTCCCATGGCTGCTGGTCACTGTATGCACTGGAAACTTCTCACTGTGCCGTGCGAACTCCCCATCACACCTGGTGAGCAGGCTCACTTTGAGGTTAACTTGAGAGTGGTTCTTCCTTTGTCCAGACATGTTCAGCATTTCTCCCCCAGCCCTCACTGTTGTTGCCTTTTCTTTCTGGCTGTCCACTGGGTCTTTCCTCCATCATCTCAGTCCTTTCTTTGCCCATGCAGCTACTTCCCTGCACTTGAACTCTCACCTCCTTGCCCTTCAGAAAGAGCCAAGTCCAAATTTTGTAAACCATCACATGTGGCTTCAGGCACCTGAGCTTTAGAATATAGAGATTTTCATTCATGCCTGTCCTGGGTTATCCTGTGTGTTTAAAAAAAACCTCTGGGCTCTTTCAAGGAAGCAGAAATATAAGAGTCCTGTGCATCATGTTTTCCTCTGAGCCTTCTCTAAAATATTTAGGCCCATCCATGAGGAGCAGAAGAAGAAGTGTTCACTGCAGAAGAGCACATATGTATGTGTGCCTATGCATATAGATCTGTATATGTGTGTGTGTGGACCCCCTGTGCTAGACCAGGTGCCAGTAAATGGGGTGCAGTGAATGAACGGGCACTCCTTGATTGTTTGGAAGTGCTATGGTTTCATTTAGCGCTGTGGTTGCTCAGAGCAGGGGCATTTTTTGGTTGTCTTTTTGACACTTTATACCCTTTAGCAGGTAGGGGTTTCAATAGTTTGGACATGAGGGCGTGAAGAGGAAATTTTGGACTGGAGGCTAGGAAAGCATTTGCCAATAATTGTTCTAACCCATAGAAATTATAATCATCATCATCATCATCATCATCATCATCATCATCATCATCATCGTCATCATCGTAAATGGCTAACATGTTCAACTCTAAGCAGCATAAGGATAAAGCAAGCCTTAGGAAATAAATGAGTAATAGTAGTGGTGTAGGTTGGTGGACAAGGACTGTCTCCCTTAATTTTGCAGTGAAAGAATGCAAACAGTATTTGGTGTCTTAGAAAGTGAAATATTTTAGAACATTTTTAGAGAATGAAAGCTGCAATTATCCCACTTGTGACAGTCATGCGTACAATCTGGAGAGATCTGCTGGGACCCAAAGCATTTCAAAGCTGAGTGCCCTAATTAGATGTGTGCAGCACTGTCTGGTAAAGGGATCTGATTGCCAAGCAATGTTTTTAGTTACAGCAAGACAAAGAATCAATCATAAAGAGCCACCAAAGGGAAGATGCATAATATTTGCATTATGCAGCTTTCAGGATATCGTAATGACAGCTCTGGAGCTTGCCCTGCAAAGCATCACACTGCACACTGCAGGCTACGCTCGCTTCTCTAACCCCACCAGCAAAGCTTTGAGTGGCGCTGCTGGGGGCCGAGTTTCACCCCTTACCTTTAGTCTCAGGATGCTGCTGATGGCAGTAACACATAGGCCAAAGGTACAGGCAGTATTTTCTGCAAAATAAAATTATGGCCCTCTTGCAAGAGGTCTCAGAAGCCCAGAAAAAATCATTATCTGTGGCATTGTGCAGGCTTCTGCATAATGGAAGCCACACGTACCTTTCGCTGACTTGTGGCCCAAGAGGTTATGGTTTGCAATGTTAAATCATTGACAGTAACATACATTGAACAATCATTTTTTATTAGGATATTGAATGGTAGCGGTTAACAAATTAATCAGGGAACGAGGATACAAACAAATGCCTTTATAGCTTATGGCATGGGTAGAACCCTTATTGTCTCCACTTAGTTAGCGTGTAAGTTTTAAAAGGAATGAGTTACATGCTCATCATTTTTCTTGTTGTCCAAGATCTCAGCAACAAAACAGTAGGAAACTCCCATTATACATTTCAGCTCGAAAAGTACTCCTTTCTTCTCTCTGTAAAACGCCTTGGTCTAGCGATCCAAGTTAAACATTACTGGAATTTAACCATAAGTCAAAAACAATATTAATTTTGAGCCCACATATTTTTCTTCTGGTAGAGTATAAAAGTTTAAAATAAGTACACCCTCCAGACAATCTGTAAATGGTAGAGTGCAATGGATGAGACAAGGAAAGAAAAACAAAACAACATGCACATTTAACAACAGAGCAGCAGCAATGTTGGGTGGTATGAACTTTTTTGGCATAATGGCAGGAACCAGAGTTTTTTACCCCCATTTCTGTGGTCTGGTTCAAAGGGAACAGAAGGCTGGCATCATGCCGCTGAGCTGGGTCAGAAGATTTCTGTCCCATGCAAATCCATAATCGGGGTTACTTCTTGGTGGGAAGCACAGGGATTGTTCAGAATATTAGCATGACATTTCTGAACTCCCGCATCCCTCGCTCCCTCCCTGCGCGGGAGATACCACACTGCTGTTCGTCTGAAGTCTAAACGCTGCCACAGCCATCTTTTTCAAATTAAAATGGCAATGTAAATTTTGTAAATGTTAGTTCTCCTAATTGGCAGTGGCTTGTATAATTAAAATAAAATCACTAATACTTTCTCTTGTTTTTTTTATTATCACTGAAGTTCATTTTTCAGTAACTCAGACAATGTCTTCATTTTTATGAAGACCCATACTGACCTCTAAATATCTGATTTTTTTCAGTGAATGTTTATGCCCATCTGGTTTGAGTTTAGCATTCTTATGAGTCATTCCACTTTGATAGGAACACTCTGCTATAGAAAACCTCTTTTAATATTTTAAAGTTTTAAATCAAACACTGCATACTGCATTACCTAAGCCCCGCTACAATTATGGAAATCAGTGGGTTCGTTTTCTTCATCGGACATTGCATTTGCTCTCTTTGTGAATTAAATGTTGTTCATGCTAGAAAGGTCTATAATGCACATGTGTTCAAGTGTTTTACCATCTTTTGTTGCCACATCCTTTCCCAGACTTAATAACAGCCTTTTTGGAAACAGCCTCAGTAGAGGAAGGATGAGTGATTCTATAGGAAATAAGGATGCTCAGCACTTCCTTACATCTGACATTTAACCCAAGCAAAAGCGCTATATTTATTTTACTATCAACACTGATTTTATTACTTCTTATGTTCTTACTACACGCATTTCCTGATGTTAAAGATATAACCAATTCTTTTGGGTTATTTCTTTTCGTGCAGGGAAGAATTTAGATAGGTTTTTTAAGAAACTCCAAGTGACTTGCAAAAGAAAGGGAAGGAAAAAAGTTAAAAGCAAGCTATTAAAAGTACCGTGCAGTGGAGACCATTCTATTCCAAAATAAAATCTCAATTTGCCGGTATGTTTTGTTGAGCTATAACTGAATGATCACATAAAATAGAATGGGTCGGTTCCAACTGGAAAAAAAATGGAATATTTTAAAGTGTTGTTTGTTTGCACTAAATATATTCTAACAAGTTCAGACTCCACTTCCTTTCTTGACTACTTAAATACATTTTGCCTCTTAAATAAATACAAAGTAGAATTTAAAAATTCATATTTTCTCTGAGGCCTCCAACTAAAAGAGAATTAGTTTCTGAGCAAATATGGATGAATTGCTTTAAACCAGATGAAAATTGCAGTACTTTATTATATTGTAAGATGGGAAAATATAAGAAGTTGGGTTTTTTTCCCGTAAACACAAACTATTTGAGCACTCAGTTTAAGCAAATGCTTAGCAACTTTAGAACATCTTCCCACATACTTACAAATTAGACTGACACTACTTTCCCGGTTTATAGCCTACAATATCCTTCTTCAAAGCCTCTGACTTTTCTCTCTTCTCTATCAGGGTAAATTTGGATTCAAGTAACCAAAGAGGGCACCTAATCTTCAGCTGATCTTTAGCAGAAAATGCAGAACCTCACCATGAGGACGGAGCTTCATGAGGACCCAAAACGATCATACCTTTATATCCTTCTGCTAGGGTATATTTTGTGTTGACCAGGGCAGCAGAGCAGCTAACGTGCTTCAAGCAAGATCTGCTCACTGCAACAAAGCAAGTTTGTCGTTGCTATGCAGACCAGTAATAGTGTCTGGTTTATTTTGGTTGCATTTTAAGGAAGGTAAAAAAAAGGACAGGCCCATTAATAGAGACTAAAATGTAGTCCCTTCATTTCCATCATTCCTGAGCAGCCTGTAACATGAAGAATGCTTTTGTAGTTCACATTAGTCACATTATCATGATGGAAAAATGAAAGAAGAAAGGATTTATTTTTAAGTACAGTTCAGAGGTGTAGGGTTGTCAGACTAATGTCAGAACACCACACTTTTTAAAAACACTTAACCTTCATCAGTCATACAGATAAATACTAAAGACCCTTTCTAATCCATTGAGGATGCTATGTTTTTCTTATCTTTACTACTTTTTTTTTTTTTTTTTTTTTTTAGATCAGATAATGGAAAACTTTAGCCTTGTTAAGAAATCTGGGGATATTAAATTACAGAATTATAATTTTGCCAATTTTCAATAATAATCTTTCACCAATTGCTGAATTTAGTTTTCTCCATTTGCAAAGGCAAAAAGCAAAATACTTTCACTCATTTGCTCAGTGTATGTATAGAGTGGTGACTGTTCATTTTCACAGGGAGAGTTCAAGCAGGTAGTGGACATAAGAAACATTCATCACACAGTGGTACACACACTGTTTTACTTTTAAAGATCAGGAAGAGGTAGTGGAGAGACTGCCCTTGTGAGTGTGCAAATTCTGAGGGCTGTTAAACCAAACATTTTACATTAAACATTTTGAAGGTCTGATATTACTTTTAACAGCATCATGCAGCTAGTCTGCTCCTTTTGGGCATACCAAGTGCACTACAGTACCATCCACAGCTAGTAAAGCACAGAAAGGGGTGCTCACAGCAAGTCATGCTGTTGTTGACTTTTAATTTAATAACCATGTATAAAGGTAGAAACAGGACAGGCTTGCAGTTAAGGCACTGATCTGAACTGCCAAAGAGCGGGCTTAGCTCCTGATTCTGCTACAAGTATCTTCCCTGACGTGGTACATGCTCTTTGGGATACAGGTACAGCCTGCAGCAGGTCGGGTCTGACACCGTCCATTGCATGGGTGCAATGCCATACTCACATGCTTTAGTCAAACTGGGGAGAAACAGGAGGCTTTTGCTGCTATGGATGGTGATGTAAATATGCACTGGCCCATCATGTAGGGCTGTTATCCCAGCTGCCTTCATGGTGACAGCAGATAGCCAGCCCTGGCCAGGGCGGGCAGCTGAGAGACTTTTTCCAAATGTGTCCCAGGTACTTTCCACAAAAGCAAGCAGGATTCACAGGTTGCTGCCCAAACTCTTCTTACAGCTCTAAATGCATGTTGCAGGAAGGCTCAGATACCTGCATCCCAGGCTGAGGGGGCTGTGGTCCTCACACAGCTCATCAGGTTTTGGGATCCTAACAAGCTGGGCACGGATTTTGCTATTAAATTTGGTTGAAATTGGCCAGAAGTTGTTTGTGGCAGACAGATAGATGGATACTGTGGTTGCATAAGCCTAGTTTCCTAAGGAAATGGGATTAAGAAATGAGGGTGATATCACTTCCCTACCACACAAGGATGTTATGAGAATAAAAGCATTTCTGGTGATGAGCTGCTCAGGTGTTTCAGGGATGGAGAAAATGCAAATTCCTAGACAACTAGATTAATTTTGGCATTTTTCTTTCTTCTTTGAAGTTGTGTACCACAAATGGTTACTCATGGGCATATCTTAGGAACCAGTAACTCTGCTAATACAAACTGTGTTTGAAGTATCAGCAACTAATGAAGTGGAAAGAGATTCAGATTTTGTCTGCTGAACTGCTAAGCGTGTGTGTGACAAAACACAAGAATTCCTACTTGCTTTTCCATGAGGAGAGCATATTTAGAGTACAGCACTACTCCCTTTCTCCAGAAAGTGCATCAACTGAAAGCAACCAAATACACCTTTTATATTTTGAATTGTAGCACATTTCCTTGCCTTGAATTTGAAAAAAAAATTTGTGTGTAATAATGGGAAAATCTTTGCAGTTCAAAAGAGAAGCAGGTGTGAGCCTTAGCCATACAAAACAGGTTGGTCTTTCTGAGCAGAAAGGTAAGCAGTAGTAAATCATTAAAGCTCAGGTTCATGAGGAGTCCAAGCACTTCCAACAGGAATCAGGAAGAATTTCAGAAGGTATTCTAAGGCTGAGAGCCTCAGCTCTTCCACTCCTTCACAGCCTGGTTCCTCGGGGGATGAAACTTTGGAAGGTCTTCAGTTTTCCATTTCCAAACCCTGGGCAGGGGTAGCTCAGCTCCCTGAGCACAGGGAATGTGGCCTCTGAGAGGCTTGGGCACGCTGGCGTCTGCCTTGGGCTGAAGGTTTGCTGGGACCTATGTAGCAGGTATTTTTCCTGGCCGTATTGTGCCTAAAAATCCAGGTTGCTCACCAACCCAGCAACAGCTCTTTTAATGCCTAACAGCAGCAGCAGGATGGGGTGAGTGATGTGCTGCTGTGTGCTGGCTGTCCTGTGGGTATCCCATGCGTGCGTGGCGGGACCAATCCCCTGGCCAGTTTTCCATGTACTCCGCATTACCGGGGCAACCCCTGTTGCTTAAAAAAAGTAGAAAATACTTGATCAGGAAGAATGAGCTGGTACATCTTTGTGCTCCTCAGGAGGGAGGAATACAGGCTCCAGCATCTTCTCATCCATCTGAGCTAATGGCTGGCTTCTCTATCTGCAAGGAGGGCAGGGGCCTGGGCTGCTGCAGGCAAACAGGGAATGTGAATTCAGGTCTCCAACATGCCGGATGAACAATCCTGCCACTGCATTGTTGTATAAAAGAACCATAGCTGCCCCTGCCAGCCAGCTATTAAGGGCATTAAAAAGCAAGCTTGGTCTGCTTTTGAAGGGGAGAGGTTAACCTCTGAGCTCAGAGGAGAGGGAGTGATGGCATGCGCTTCTTAAACCATCTTTCTCCTCAGTGTGGAATTTTCTGGAGCATCTCCAAAGACCGCTAGCCCTCCCCACTTGCTGGACCTCAGCACCCAGGGAAAAAGTCTAGACTCCCGTACTCGTAACAGGCATCTCAAATTAGGTGGTGCAAGACCTGGCAAGCAGTGTTTTGGCCCGGCAGTGTCTGTGTTTGTTTAAAGAGCTATATGCTGAGCCAGGTTAGTGCCTGTTGCATTAGTCATAACAAGCTTTCAAGATTATAAATGGGGAAAGTGCTGAGTAACTTGTGATTCAGCCTTACTATGATTTCTAAGTACATATTACTAATACATTCCCTGTTATTACACTCCTTCCCCTCCCAGTTTGACACCTACATCCGTTCCCCACACAAAGCTGGAGCAGAGAAACCTCCTCTTATTTCCAGTAGCTGGTAGGAAATGAGGAGCTGGCTCATCCTCCACTCACCCTCAAAAACTCCCTTGTTTAAAACTGTTTACCCTGTGCCGTGATATTTTCTTTGGAAAATAGTAGTGACAGAAACCAGTCGATTTAAGGGAAAGTTGCAGGTTCTGCTCCCCCTGTGTGTAGCAATCAGTATTTTTTGCCTTTACATTTACCATGAGTTATCTGCAGGATTTTTAAAGAAGAGTGAAAATTGAGCCATCAGATGGTTTCTGTGGTGGAAGCCTGAATGTTCTATATATATAAAAAAAGAAAACTTTGTTTCTTTTGGCATTATCTAAAATGAAGTTAATGGTGGGTGGAGGCTTCCTGGGAAGGAAATGTGCAGGGGTAAAAAATGAAATTGTGGTGGGCCGCCACAACTGGGGCCTTGGTGAAAACGCTGAATAATTATCTGAATGTTGTGGGTGATGGAAGTTTGAGTCCTCTTCAGCCAGGGTTTTGCAGAGCAGCAGGGTGTTGCAGGAAAGCCTGTTTGTGCACCTTTGGGTTGGCAGGAAGAACACAGTCCCGTGCTCCTCAAGCAAGGGCAGACCCTTACTTGCTGGAATTGAATTTGATCAACTTTACTTATATTGAGACATCTGTTATGCCAAGAAAGAAAAATTTTGAAATAAAAATTTTCTTTTGAAGAAAGAAAAATTATTTTTGCGGTGAGGGTCTGTGGGCTTGAAGTGCTGGAGGAGGTTGGGAGCAGTGATGCCAGGCTCAGGGAGGTTTTCAGTGCCAGAGTCATGCTCCTCCCTAAATGGGGCTGTGGCAGTCCCCAAAGCTGGAAGCAGAGTGGCTCCCTTAACAGCTGGGAGAAGAGGAGTGCCCCCACAACCCCTCGTTCTCTTTCTCCTGCTTTCTTTCCAGGGCCTGTCAAGGAACCCTGAAGTGACCAGGCTTTTAATTTAGGCACTTTAGGCGAGCACCTCAAGCTAGAAGGGATGAGTCTGGGACCTGAAGTGCAGATTACACCTCTGACAGCAACTTAAGAAGTTCTTCTCCCTCCTCATCAGCTCCATCAAACACTGAAGACCCCAGATTTTTCTGGCATGTTCCCAGTTCTGAAATTTCAGCACATGGCTGGAGATGCTGCCAGTTTTGCCTCGCGCTGGAAGGTTAGTGCAGTGCTGTAGGTGAAGCCCTGGGTGAACACTACAGTAGTCACACAAGGCAGGGGACAGAGAAAGGTTGTGGTTGCCCAGGCCAGATCTTCAGCAAGGAACCTGCTGACCGTGGATGTGGGAAACACTACACCTGCAAAAGTGAGATTCAGCAGATAAAAGTAATTTTTAGAGGTAAGCACCATAATAACCATAGGTTTCTCTTGAAACACTGGTGCTGTTTGTTGCAAGTGGCCGACTGGCCTGGACCTGCCCAGGAAGGAGGGAGATGTGTGCTCCAGGTGCTCTTTGATTCAAGAGACTGGAAACTTCAGCTTCTGTAGCCACCTGAGTGCTTTGACCACCAGGATTAAGCTATTCTAGAAGAAAGCACTCCACTGAAGCTGCACAGAGTTATGCAAACCTCATGGAATCTGGACCCTATTAATCTCTAATTGTACAGTGAAGGGCCTTGACTGGAAGCAGTGGAACTTGTTGGTCTGGTCCCTGCTTCCAAGCCTCTTTATAAATTTATTTTAATCTGTAGATAAAGACAAAAAACCACATACAATGCAGTGCCTGGCATGCACCATCTTTCTTCCACCTTTCCCACTGCACCCCATCCACTGATCTGAGCCTGGCACTGGCCCCTGGCCACTGAGCAAAAAACATCTCTTGGTACAGGAGGCACAGACAGCCTCAGTGAGGAAAGAGATACTTTTACAGTGGGTTCAGCAACACCTGGGACACTTCAGGAAAAATTTCCCCCGATAGAGTCTCTCTGGGAAGTGAGAGTAGGTCTTTGCTTACCTCTGTGGCAGAGCAGTGCCAAGATGATGGCAAAATATTAACTGTGGGCCCCTCAGAGGGGTAGGTATTGAATTCAAATGGAGAATAATTTCTCACCTTCATCTATGGCTTGTAATCACAGGTGGAAAGTGTCATCAGCTCTGCTCCATAGCGTTGGTGTCGTACCTCTCAAGAACACCATCAGCTGGAAAAGATTTTCCCAATGTCTATTAAATGCAGATGAAAGAAGACATGAATGAAAATAAAAATTACAGAAGAGGAGCCCTTGAAGGCTTTAGTGGTATTTCTCTGGCATGGAACCTCCAGTGAGCTGGGGATGGTGGGAGTATGTGGAGCAGCACAGGGTAAGCAGAGGGCAGCACCTGAACCCTGTGTGTCAGCAGGTACCTATTCTGCACAGTATCAGTTACCTCAGCAATTCAGACAGACTGAAATGGGAGCTATTTCCTATGAAAAATGACCACAAGAGCTTTCCATTCCATGACTTTAATTTAGCTTTTTTTAGGCATTTGGATATTATCCAGTGCTTCCCGGTAGCTGCTATTATAGCATTGTTTCAAATAGACTTGTGTGAGTCACAGTGCTGCCAAATTTAGAATTCATCCTGGAAATGCTCAGGCTCCTTTCAACTCTTTCTCCCAGGCCCTTGGCATTACACAAGCTTCCTCCAGATTTTATCCCAAAGTCCTCACCATACCACCTGCCCTCCTCTTTGTGGTGAAATCTAGTTTTTACAAAACATCTTGACCCCTGAGAGGTTAAGCAGACAAGCTTATGGTAAATCCAGAGACATTTGGGTAAGCGCTTTCTGACAAAAACAGTTTTACGTATTTGCAGTTCAGGGTCTGGTTGGAAGTTCTCCTCAAAGAAAACAGAAAGGCAAGAAATGCACATCTTTGGGACTGTCTGTGACCATAAGGTATGCCTTCGTGTGTGTGCTCTTCCAGGATTGTGGCTAGAAGGGTTGGAGGAGCAGAGTACTTCAGGTGTTCAGGAAAACTGTGTCTGTAGCCTACTTTCTTCACTTTAAGTTTTTTTAAGAGGATACATCACAAGGTTAGTGCTGTAAAGCCAGCTGCAGCTGGAAGCATCCTTTCTATAGATGCAATTTGTACAAGGTTTTAGTACACTCATCTGCAAAATAATCAAAATTATAGATAACCTGCAACCTGTGTGCTCAGCTGGACATGTAGAGCCCATCCTGAAGATAAGCAATATCCATCAAAGGGATTCGCAGCTCAGCCCTGCTAATCGTGTACCTCATTATCTTACCACTTCATTTCTGCTAGCTTTTCTTCTGCATGGTAGAAATAATCATGACATATTTTGGACCTGTACAGGAGTCACAGATCTATTTTTTCTCCCTTTCTAGTGCTATACATATAATGCAATAGGAACTGCAGTCTTGTTTGAATTACTGTTGTGTTGTGTTTGGATGCTGCTGTGTCTGGTGGTCAAAGCAACGAGAAAAGTAGCTCATAATCTGTGAAACACATGAAACACATGAACTACATTCCTGTGACATTTAGAATACTTGGCAGAGAGAGAGTGTCGATTGAAAATGAGCAAAGGAGTGTTACCTTTCCTTGTAGTTTGCTTTGTGTGACGGTGGCTAAGAATGTTATTGCATAATAATTTTTAATTGTACTTCTTTTAGGCTAGGAAGCCAGATGCTTCAGTTTGTTTTGGAGGTTTTTTTGTTGGGTTCTTTTTGGTTGTTTTTTGGGGTTTTGTTTAGATTTTTTATTTGTTTCATTTTGTTTTGTTGGTTTTTTGGTGCAGAAAGAACATATTCACCACCACACACCACTGCTTGTTTCCCAGTATATAACTGACATCTCAAAAGGAGAAAACCCCCTGAAACTCACTGCACATTAAGCTGACTGATTCTTTACCAGAAAGACCTTGACAGGGCATTTAGGTTTTATTACATATTACAATGTTTATCCTCTATGAGATAAATTTGTTGAATTGAAAAAATGTGTCAATATAATAACTAATACATCAGCTATAAATATCTCTTTGCCTTGCTGAGGACAGAAAAGAAAACAAGCCTTACATTCTATACTAGGCCCCACTAAGACAGTTTTTAATATGAAAAGGAATAACAAATCTTTAAGTGGGAAAGTGGCAGAATACAGAGCTGAATACTAGTGCATACTTTGTGTCAGACTCTCGAGTATCCAAGCCTTGGTGAGTTTATTTAGCCAAAGCTTCCTCCACATGGATGGTATCAGAGGAAACCTTGAACCCTCAAACATGTTGATGCACACTCCCACCAAACTTCACAGGATGTGATGGGATACATCCTCATGCCATGCCACAAAAACAAATCTGACAGGCTGCAATGGAGTGTTCTTGTTATTTTGGACATGTGGGTCAGAAAAGCCACCAAAAGCTACCATTATGACACAATGCCCAGGGAATTCCCATGCCAAATACTTTGTGATAGGTCTAGAACGTGCCAAACGTGAACACTCTACAGCAGCTCATCCAGGAACCAGGCTTTCCTCACTGCGGTACTCAAGGCAGCAATAGCCATGGGTAGCTCCTGATAATTCCTGCCCTCTGGTTGAAAAAGTCATGGATCTCAGAGGTGGAATGGACTCAGGAAACTGAACATTCATTCTTCCATCAAAGCCCTGCACTCATTTCTACACTTACAGGCCAAACTAATGTGTGATAGGTAATAGCTATAATAGCATGGAACTAATAATTTATGGTGGGTATATGATACATATATGGTATGTTTCCTTGCGAAAGCCAGAAGCAGAAAGCCTCAGTGCTCTACTTACTCCTAAAGGACACGCACTTTGACATGGGTTCTCATGTAGTTACTTTCTTTCAATTGGTTAAACTCGCTCCTCATAGCACAGCAATTTGCCTGTGGTCCAGCTGGCAGGTAGCTATCCACAGTCTTCAAGGAATCAGCTGGCAATGAAGGCCCTATTTACCTCAGGACAAGGGCCCTTGTGAGCCTGGAGCATACCATTGTCTGACTGACTCTATTACCCAGGCTGAGACCAAGGGCTTGATCTGAAGGACGAGATGACATCAGTTCAGGTGATGAGTTGCCTACAGTTGCCTGCAGGCTGAATTGGTAGTGGGAGGGAAAGGAGAGGGCCATGACTATGGATCTCCTTCCCATCTCCTATTAACACACAGTAACTAATCATATTTGGTTTGTTTTCAAACAAAATAATTACCTTTTTTTAAAAAAACCCCACAGATGTTCTTAAGGAATACAGCAAGGATAAGTCACAGCCTACATTATTGTACATACTCAATACCACCTGAATTATGCCAAATTGGTAGAATAAAGCTCTGTTTAACCTCATGCAGTGGTCTCAGGGCTCCATAGCTGTGTACTTCAGGGGCCAGCTGTGGTAAGAGAGGTGTAGCACTCACTGCTGTCTTCAGAGCATTTGTCACTGGGGATCAGTAGTTTTCCCACAGCACCCAAAAGCCCTGGGAGCCCCCATGTGCTCAGAGCTGAGTGAGTATGCGGTGGAGTTGTCTTTGTAATATTTCAGCTTGATCCAAAAAAAAAAAAAAGGAGCCTGTGGGAGCAAGGTTTGGGTTGGCTGTAAACCAACATGTGCACAGTTTAATAACATACATCTACGTTCAGTGATTTCAGCTCTTATCTTTTAATCAGAAGCTATAGGACCCTAACCCAATTTTAAACAGCTTACAAGTGCAGATTTTAAGTCTTACCTTTTATTTTCTTTGTACTGAGGTAAGTAGTGAGAAAAATCACCATTATGGAAAAAACTCTTACAGAAACTATTATTCCTCAACAGGTTTTAAGTTTTTCTACCAGCTTCAAAGTTGCTGTTTCCAGGTCTCTTTTAATTAATCCTGGTAACTGAAGGATTTGATGAAAATTTGTGAACCCCTGTCCTTACAGGGTTTTCAATTACATTAATTAATTAGTTTTATATAAATCAATTCACACATCTGAATAGGCCTAATTAAAAATAAATACATTTACAAGCTATCTTATTACGGCAGCATTAAGGGTAATGAGTTCATTAAGCATCACGTGAAGACATTTTCAGGCTGAAGGTACAGGCTGCAACTTGTTGAAGACACTCGCTGCTGAGGAAAGGAGGCTCTGCCAACAGAGATTAGCCTATCTGCAACAAAAGCTTTTACTTCAAAGACCACAGATAATGTTGGAGGGCTTAATGAGAGCATATTTTTAAAATGTAAATAGGAGGATCTAGTGGGCACATAAATTGCATAACACTCATAGCACACCCTCTGCTCTTGCTTATGGAAGTGAAGAGAGGAAAAGTTAACAAGTTGTGTACGTCACTCCCCCTGTTTCAAGGGGGTGTTCTGCTTGTAGATCGAGTCCTGTTAGTGCAGGGAGTGCCTTAATAATTAAAATAGCATCACGAGTTTGAAATAGCTGCTGCACACCCCATTTGTCTGTGTACCCCTTTTGGTGAGGTTAGTCCCAAAATGCTCAGCTGTTGACTGAAATAAATACAAGGTGTCTCAGCACACTGTTGTGCTGCTCTGCTTTTAAAAGTGTGAACTTCCGAGAAAACCTCTTTTAGATCACAATAACATAAAGAGCTTTATGGGAAATACTGAAAATGGGATTTATTTTATGTTACGCAGGACTGATAATTGATTCTTTAAAAGTTTGCTGTGTTTTCACATGAAACATTAAAATGTTATGTGCTGAACTGGCAGACAGAGGAAATTTTTAATATGCTGAAATAAAATGTGCTTAAATAACCCTCCCCAATAGTCTTGCATTCTTTGCTTCGCTTATACCGAGAACCAGCCGTCACTTTTAAGTTTTAATAAGTTTCATATGTTTTGTAGAGGAACTGTGTTTGGTTAATTCTAACCTTTAATTAGTAGCCTCTGGATTGGTGTATACCCCAGGCACGGGGATGTTATTAGTGTGAACTGAAAGCTATGTGTGTTACTCCATAACAGATCAAAACAAACCTTGTATGCTCTGACAGCATTAAACCCCACTGAGACCTTGTGCAGGATATGGTTTTCCACTTGCAAAAGAAAATTGTAATTCACAAGCCTTTGCCAGATGTTGTCCTCCCATACTTACATACCTACTGAGTAGGTGGTCACCTAGGGTAAAGCCAAGTGTGCCCTGTTAGAGCATTTGTCAGACTAAATAATTTCTTGAGGTCTTTTTCTTCCCTTTTTTCTTTCTTTTTCTTTTTCCTTATTTTTTTTCCTTTTTTTTCTTTTTTTTTTTTNCAACAAAAAATTTTAAAAAGCTGTGCTGGAAAATGGCTGTTTAATATGAATAGGATCCTGTTGTTTTCCGAGAGGAATGCAGGGCCATGCTCATGATCTCTTGAAGAGGGAAGGCTTAGGGGCTCAAAGGAGCCTGTTGAAGACTTGATTTCTGCTGAACAATGTCACTACAGACCACGCTGCACCGTAAGCACTGCGGTGACACAAAATCATGAGACAAACAAAATGAAGAGAACGGGAGATTGCAACAGAATGCTTTGAAAGGGGACTTCAGAAGACATTCTTTTGTTAAAATTAGAGATGTTCCTGTAACCAAATGGAAGAGTCCCCTAAATGAGAATAAAATGTACTGCTGGTTGCTCATCCCTGGCATTTTATTAGCATGTAGATAGCTGGTACAAATGGGTACTACTATCAGACTGTTATCAGATTTTACCAGGTCAGCAAAAGTTATCTTTGTTATCTGTAAAAATTTTTTCCCAGAGACAAAATTTTAAAGTTTGCATGGAAAAGAGAAGCTTAAACAAAAAAATTTTACTCAACCTTTACCCAAATTTTCTTTGGAAATAGCTCGGGTGACCCTGCCTTGGTGTTTTTTCACATACTCAGCTGTAAACACGAAAACATGGCTTACATGTTGTAAATGTTATTGCAACTTTTGCAGTCCAAGAATATAAGTGAGGCAGGATTGTGGATAGAAATTAAAATTAAAACAGTGTTCCATAATTGGAAAACATGGAATGATTTTTAGACTTAATGTTCTTCAGTAATTTTACGTAAAATTCTCTAAGTAAAAGGAGAGGTTTCTGGTGGTTTAGGATGTGCAGATGGCTTTTATTTTTTCCAGGAGATTTTATAAACATGGCAAGTAACGACTGCAAATGATTTTATACAGTAAAAAGCATTAAGATTACTTTTTAAAAGAAATTAAGTTCTCCCTGGCTTCTGGACTTTTCAAGAAGAATGAGATAAACTTTCGACTCTGAAGGCCATAAGGTACTTATGGTATGACTGCTTGAAGCCACAAAAATCTTATCTGCTACCATGGTAGAAACCAGCCTGTGAACATCAGACATTCAGTGGCACACTTACATGATCTATTTTTGACCAGATCTAACGTGAGCATTGTGATAAAAGGGCAGGTCCTGCCAACAAGTCGGCACATGAAGTGAAGTGAAGTGCGATTGCCAAAGCCGGTGGTGTCACACAGCAGCCCTGCAGTTTTCCTTCCAGCCGCAGCTGGATGGAGCCACGCCTCTGGGCACAGGTACTCTCCTGCAGGATCAGGCCTGCCTGCATGCGAGTGGGATTGCTTTACTGATTGCTTCGATGCTTGCCTGAATAACTTCTCAATAAACACAGTGCAGCAAGTGCCTTCCTTTTATTCCATTAAAAAGCACAGGTAGCTTTAGTTCTACCGATGGAGACTTTCCTCAGGAAAGTCAATCACTGTCATAGAAGTGAATTAAAACTGGTCACACAGCTATTATATTGCAGAACATAGAAAGCAATGGTGTTTCTTTGTCTAGGAACACCACACTGGCAACTGATTTTGAGCAACTGTCCCATATCTGCCTTTTCATGCATCTTGGATTTAGTGGTATTACATTCTGTGTCCATGTAATCAAAGGAAATAATCTTCTCTCTCATTGGCAACAAGAACAAACTATTTATATGAACCTGGCTTTAAGGGCTTCCAGCACTAAATTTTGTGCGTAAAAAAACCAATAAAAACCTGAGCTAAGCTTTGAGGTTTTAGAAGAAATCTGAAAAGCCAGGGTAGTTTTTTTCTCCTTGTTTTACCTTTTTTTCTTTCTCTTTCTTTTTAATAAACAGACAAGGCAAATCTTCCAACAGCCTCTGCAGTGTACATCTCTCTCCACAGGTAAACAGTGCAGGTCATTTCTTTCAAGCATACCATCTTCCTGAGATTAAACCTGGATTAATCTCTTCTTTAGACAGGTGACTTTCCACTCCTTGACAGAAATCTGAACAGCATAAAAAATGGTTCTGGTCAAAATTACAGATCAGCTGGAAATTCACAAGCAGTTGCACAGGATTTCCTCTGGAGAACTGACTGACTGACTGACTGAGAGCCATTTTATTTGTCAGTTCTGTTGTTTTCCTCCAGAGGATAATAGACAAGCAAATTAATTAGTGAAAATAAGCTACAAAACCATCAAAACATTCAGGCAAAGCTTCACTCAAACTAACATGTTCAGTGAAACAGAAACTTGGACTGGCAGCTCTCTGTTTTTACACTATTTGTTGATTCTACTGACAGCTTTAATCATTGCTGAGCTGACATTCTGGTGGTACAAATGAGTAAATAAAATGTCAGTTTTGCTTACGATGACATTGAACATAACTGTTCAACCTTGACAGGTCTATATTTGTAGACAAGATAATCATTTCTTTAGACTTTTCTGCAAGAATAACATGTCTAAAATCTGCACTGCTACCACATACATGGCCTGTAAACACTAAAAGGCAGCTATTTTTATTTGTGATCTTTTGACAAAAACTAATGGTGTCATTTTTTTTTTTTGCCTAGTCAGAAGGGCAGAACAGCCAACATGAACCCAAGCTCTAGAGCACAGAGCAAATGCCCCACCTCACCAAAACTGATGGGAATCCCTCTATCAGCTCCTGTGGGCTCAGCGTTGACTCTTCCAAGGGTTGCATGAAACTCCAAGTTTTTCTGCTAAGAATCTTGTGTCAAAGAGGTTCTTTGTTTAAGGCATAACCTGAGTTGTCTGTCAAATGTGGGCCCCGATCCAGCAAAGCACTTAAGCACATGTGTAGTGTTGTTGAAACCAATGGGACTACCGCTCACATGCTTAAAGTCACGCGTGTGTTTAAGTGCTTTGCCGGCCTGAAGCCTTGCAGAAGTCCTTTATATCATGTTGATTTCAAAGCACATTTCGTTATTACATCACTGTGCTGTTCTTGGCAAGGAATGAATTAATAAATGAGACAAGGAGAGGTCCGGCAGGAGCTGCTGGGGGAGTGGGACACTGCATTCCTTTCAAAACAAGGTTGTGGCAGTAAGTTTTCAGGAGACATGAATCAGCCACGTAGGCAGATATAAATAACGTGAAGCAGCCGGGCCGGGTGACATACTGCAGCACTTTGTATATTGCAAGAACATACCAATACTGGGTACATTGTGTTTTTAATCTTTCCACAGACTTGGCATCCGCCCACCCTCCAAGGCCAACCGTATTCTGGTCAGTGTGAGAATGCACTCGGCACTTCTCTCTGCACAGGATTTTTATGCTATTTCACAAACTGGGATTGCATGGCTGGAGAACAGCACTCTTGTAAAGCCACAGTTTTGGCATGCAAGTGCTTTACAGATACATTAAAGCCAAAATGTCTCCCTTGAGGACACAGTGGTAACCATAGGGTTGGGTGAGATGCATGCTGTCAAATCACAAGCTGAGCTCTTCCAGCGGGATGCTCTGTTGCATCCTGGACCATGTGGCCATAATTGTGTTGCTGCTTGAGAGCTGGAATCAAAGCTGAGCTGCTTTCGCATGCACAGTCCTGTTCAGATCACGCATTTTGGGAAGTCCAGGAACCTGCTGCCATGACATGGCCATGGTACTTACCAGCAGCCAACCTTGCACCCTGCTGCTGGTGGGTTGTCTTGGCAGCCAGAGCCCTGCCTGTCGGTGAGATCTCAGAGCCCACGTTCCAGAGAGCCCTGTGCCACCAGCTCAAGGCACTGCACTCGCAGTGACACCTCACCCAGGCTAGCGAGATGCAATGGAATCTGCAGGCACCATCTGCTCAGACAAGGATGGTGACTAAAGCCACACTGGTGTCTCCCCTTGTCATGGTCCTACTCAGGCAGGGAGCAGCTAAGTGGAAGAGTGCTTTGAGGAATAGGGCAGGAAAAAGAGGTCAGGTGTAGAAGTGACAAGGAAGGAGGAAGAAGAGGAGCAAGAGGGTAGCAAACAACAACTGTATGAAGGAAATGTCCTAGAAACAGCTGAAGGTCCCTTTTGGGACCTCTCACTGAGGACCCGCTTCAGTGATGATGGGGATGGGGGTGCAGCTATGCCCAAGCGTGATGGTGAAAGCATGAGTTCTGTGCTGCAAGAAGAGGGTGCTGAGGTGGAAATCTGGGAGTGGGAATTTGGTACCACAAAGCATCTGGTCTGTCGTTATCTAGGAGAGGCATCGATGCCCCTTTCATTTTGCTGGGATTGGGTTAAGTATGACTTTTACTGGTCACATGAAGGGGAGAGAACAATGGAAGCTATGGAGATTTCTAAATAACCTTCACACACAATAGAATATAGATAAATAGCACAAATCTAGTACCTCTTCCCTTTGAAAGTTTCTTTTAAGGAAGCCACCGTGCTACAGATAGTGACAAGCAGCTGGAAGAAACAACTTCCAGTACTGTGAAGGCCAGTGGGAAAAGGGGCCGAGCTCCCTATCAGAGCCTCAGCTTCATATGCCTTTTCTGTTGAAATCTGCAAAATCTTTTAAGGAAGGACAAAGGATTTATTTATCATTTCATCTGGGAATTCTAGAAGTTTGGGCTCATTTTTCATTTTTTGCACGCTTTTGATTTATTTGCTTATTATTACTGATAGATTATTTTAATGCCATTCATGACCAGAATACAACCGATCATGTAATTAAATGTAAACCAAGTAAAACCAACTACAGTTTTCTAATCTGAAAAGGGGTCTGATTTAGATTTTTTCCCTTGAACAAGGACCCAGTGTCTGCTTTGATGAAAGTTGGAGGAAAGCTCTCAGCAGCAGCTTAAACACACATTGCCAAACTCACAACAGAGAAGGAGCACTCACGCGCTTTCAAGAGGATGTTTTGCATCCGGTTATTCCAGCAGGATGCAGCACTGCTGATATCATGGAGGCTGGATTGATGCTTTTCCTGGGAAATGTCATTTGGAGGAGAGCTATAATCATCTTTTCTGATAGATGCATTGCACAGCGCTGGAACCTGATACAAAATGAGTACCTAATCCAAAACCCTGTCACCAATGGTAAAGTTTCTGTGCTTTCTCTGGGGTTTGGATCAATTTCTCTGTCTGTAATTACTGATATAGGAAGAATGTTATTTTTGCTGTGGTACGTGCATTAAAACAGAGCTGACATTTGATCAAGGTTGTTGCAATATGTTTGCTAACAGAGACAACTTCTTTGAAGGATTTAAATCTGCTAAACCATCTGGGAAAGTGAAGATAATGCAAAATGTAGTTTTAATGTATGTAAATGTAATGCAAAAGGTAATTTTAATCAATGTCAGAAGTTAACCCCTTTTTACAATCTGATTCTTATCTGCAATTCTTAAGAATGATATACCACAGTTTTTACATTTCTTCTTTCAGGACAGCTACTTCCAAATTATTCTCCTTTTAAAAATGCTTCAGGAGAGAGGCAAGAAGAGCTTGTGATAATACACTGCAGGACACGTGTTATGTTCCCACAGCCTGCCACATTCAGCTTACCTCTGTGTGCCATTCTAGCGTGGCTGGAGCTGTGCTGGATAAGGAATTACCTCTCCAGCCTGATGCCTGCAGCTCATTGCTGCCCTCCTGCACAGGGAAACTTCAACAGATGTGGGTACACAGCTTTTCCTTAGCTCAGCATATCTCATTTTGAGCAATTTTGAGCTGCAGGTGCTGGCTGGTGTGGGTTTTTGTCCGGAGCAGTTTTGGGAACACTGCCCAAGTAGGAGCTTCCTCCTGCGAGTGATGAGGACCTTAGTGCCATGTCATGATGCTTTGCCACCCACCTGAGCCCCTTGGCTATGGGTTGCCTGCACAGAGCACCGTCCACTCTGGAGCTCACTGGCGAGCCACTGCAGCTGTGGACAGGGCTGTGGCGGTGACTGCTGCTCCAGCTGAGCCCGTGGTGGTCTCACCAGGCAAAGGTCAAAGACGCTGACAAAGTGCACCTTTTAAAAATCACTGAGCTATCTAACCTCTGCCGCCAGAGAAAAGTTAGATGTGAAAAATCCCCTTGAGATCCTCGCAGGGGTTCTAAACCTCTGCATGAGTTGAGCCAAGTGGCTCTATTCAAGAAGGGTGCCTGAAAACTGAGGTTAGAGGAAGGAAGTGTTAATTTAGGTGGGGGATGTCAGTGCGTGGACAGGCTGTGGGTAAAACTGACAGCACCTCCCAGAAAGAATAGGTTGCTATGCAGCGGTAGAAACCGGGGAGGGCAGAGGTCTTTTGGAAGGGGCGGGGAAGGAAAATCCTGCGGCCTGTGAAGTGCACCGGGGAAGGGAGCAAGGGAGCACCTGGTCACCATTTACCACTTTCCTGCGCTCTTCTGCCCTCTGCTCCACTTGGCTGTGAGCAGTGATGGTGTTAATCAGTTTTCAAAGATGGCATTTCTTCTGCATGACACTGTTTACTCTGGGTGTAGGAGGAGGTGACCCACTGATTATCCTGATGGACCAAAGGAGCAGAAAGTCAAGTTTCAAGCTATTGCTGTGACTTAAGAAGCATGCAACTCTTTTGCCTCTGGACATAATCAAGTCAACATGTTCAGTATTGGTTTATGCTTAAAAAGCAAAGTAAAAGCAGATGAAGTGTATTTATAGGTTCATCAGCCAATGAATGATGAAATGGAAAAAGAAATTAATAGGAAAATGTCAGCCAGGATAGAGGAGGGAATCGGTGTGAAGTTCACATCCAGACCAACAATTTGGAATTAATTCCAAAGACAAGGGTATCTTGATTTACAGTAGAAAAGAATTGACACCTTATCAACTCTGAATTTAAATGTAAACCATAAAAGAAATAGTGTGAAGAAGATCCTTTTGCCAGATTGCCTCAGGCTAGGAAAGGTTAAGGGGCACTTAGGTCTGGCCACTTGAAAATGTGTGGCTTTGATTTAAAGCTCAAAATCTTAAATAAAAAAAGGAACATAGAAAACAATGTTACAACAATGAAGCCCAGTCTCCCTTATACTTCCCAGCTCCAGATAAACTTGGGTGTAACTCTGAGAGCAGTGAAGAGAAAAGTAGAGGAGGAAAATACCTCTTTTCTCTGTGCTTTTCTGCTCTGCTAAAATTTCTGCTTTTTGTGCAAGCAAAGTCTGATATTTAAAGCTATTTTTGGCAACATGAAATACAGGGACGAGCAGAAAGAAACAGCAGCCTTGTTAGCTGAAATGTGAGGGCAGGCTAGTGGCACAGGATACCATCACAGAACCATCCATCTTTTAAAAATGATTCAGGGACTTGAGAAGAAGACTTTATGTTTCATAAAAATCTCATTGCCTGATCTAGTCCAGTATTTAAAAGAAAGGGATATGAGGAAAGCAGCATAATGAAACCCAGCCCAAGGAGGCCAGACTAGAACAAAGGAGTTGCTGTTGATCTTGTGTCAAGCTTTGCCACAGTTTGACTGTGTGAGCTGGAGCAAGTCTTTATGTCCATGCTGCCATCAAAGGTGTGATTGCAGCTCATATATTCATGCCCTCGAGCACTCTTTGCATCAGTTTAGCCATCTGTACCAGAGCCATCCTGCACTTTTACCTCTTTTAAAGGCTGTAGCAACAACTGAGGTAATCCAAGTTTGCAAAAGCTGTTGTGGTCTACTGATGAAAAGCATGGAAATGCAAGATGCTGTAATATTTCTGCTTATTGAACCTACTGATGGAGGCATGTGTCTTGCTGCTGGAAGAATCCTTTAATAAAACAAAATCCATTGCTCATCCACTTTTTTCTGGCTGCAAAACTATTGCTGTGAATTGACGCAGGCTTAAAAATCTAAGCCAGAGCACAGAACTGAGCAATACTACACATATATATGTTCTTGGCAGTGTCTTGAGGCAGATCATGACCACAATCTGCTTAGTGAATGTATGTTATTTAATGATCCATCCGGTGTTGATTTAGAAAAGAACGAATTGGAATATTTGTGCTTAAATGGCAACTAGGAGAAGATGGCTCAAAACGAACTGTTCCCTTGGTTCTGGTACATCTCAGGGCTAGAAGCAGCCCCTTGAAATGGCTTTAAATGAGCCCAAGTGGAGTTTACACACTGATGTTCATAATACAATTCATGTTTCAGAAAAGTAATAACTGAGAACACACGCATAATAGAGGCTCAGTGAAAAAAGCTTGTAATGTATAATTTGCAAGGAATATTTCTTTAAAAATGTAGAGCAGGAGTATCACTTATCATTCCCACATGGAACAAGTGGTGAAAAGGTTGTGGAAATAATTTTTATTGTTATCATATGTTTTCCTTAAGTGTTGCTATAGGAGTAAACCCTTTTTGGTATTACTTACAATATGCTATTGTTTGACATCCAGTATTACACTTGTGTTTGAATGGCTCGCCCTTGTAGCATCCTTCTTTGCCTTTGTTGATTAAGTCAGAGATAAATATACCATTGTTTTCATGGTATATAAAAACTATTCAGTCTCCTGCTGGGTGACTGAATATTAAAAGAATGGCAGGAGTGATCTTAGTGGAATAACACACTCAGACAGTTACTCTTTGGACAAAGGGACCAAGATTTAATGCTCTGATCCAGTTTCCTTCAATTCCTTCGCCCTAGGATGGCGTACGCAGCTCCTGGAGACACCGGCTGACTGTATGGCTCTCATTGCTACTCGACTCCTCCTCTGAGGAGGAATTTGCAGCCTGAAGAAGGTCTATAGGACTCGGAGATGAATAAAACTTCCTACAGTTGGTTTCATTTGACTTGAGTGGTCAAAATGAATGGTTGGTCTCCTGTGAAAGGTGATCAAGGAGGTTCTGCTAAAAAATCTGTGAGTCTCTTGCAGAATGTGTTTCAAGTTTTAGAAAAACACAGAAATGTAGGGGATGAGGTAGTTTTCAATGTTCCATTTTTATGGTTTTCAGGGGAACACCTGAAGCTTAGAATAAGGAATACATACACTGATTCTTGCTTGCTTTTTTTTTGTTGGAACATCTCCCTTTCTGACCATATATTGCCCACTTCCATGTGAAAGACATAGCAGGTCACCGTTTTATTCCATAGGAAACAGCTGCAGCAGGTTAGCAGACATCCTTCACTATGTCCCAGCTGCCGAGAAACAGTTGAGTTCTACTGATGTCAATGGACACCAATGCCCCATCCCTGGAAGTGTTCAAGGTCAAGTCGGATGGGGATCCGAGCAACCTGGTTTAGTGAAAGTTGTCCCTGCCTATGGCAGGGGTGTTGGAACTCTGAGATCTTTAAAGTGCTTCCAACTCAAACCATTCTATGACTCTATGATACGTCATACCTAACCATATTTTAAAATATATTCACTTCAATCACAAGTTAAGGAGTCTGGGACCACCTGACACAACTCCAATTCACTCTTCTCAGTGTGAAAACTACAAGTCAAAACAACAGTGCTTTTCTTATGCCTAAAGGGATACATTGCACAAATACAAAGATAAACAGACAATAAGATATGTAGGTATGTAAAGGACTCGGTGTTTTAGAAGCTCAGTGTGTCCCCAAGGGCTTTTGAGGAGACTGGGAATCTCAAGATGCTGGCAGGATCACTGAATGAGGTACACTGTCAGGGCTGTCACTAAATCACAGAATGGTTGGGGTTGGAAAGAACTCTGAGTGACATTTTATCCACCTGCCCCCTGCCCAAGCAGGGCCGCCTAGAGGAGTGGCCAAGAACTGTGTCCAGGTGCCTTTTGAATATCTTCAAGGATGGGATAATCATAATCACTCTGAACAACCTGTGAACAAGTGTTCAGTCACCCTCAAAGTGAAAAAGTGTTTCGTAATTTTTGGGAGGAATCTCCTGTGTTTCAATTTGCTCCTATAACTGGGCACCAGTGAAAACAGCTCAGCTCTGTCTTCCTTATCACCCTCTCTTCAGGTGCTTTATATACATTGATAATATCCCCCCTCCCAGCCTTCTCCTCCTTAAGCTGAACGGTCCCAGCTCACAGCCTTTCCGCACAGAAGAGATGTTCCTGTCCCTTCATCAGCTTTGTGGCCCTTGGCTGAACTCTCTCCAGTATGTCCATGTCTTTTACTGGGAGCCCAGATCTTGACACAGTGCTTCAGGTGTGGCCTCATTGGTGCTGAGGGAAAGGATCACCTGCCTCGACCTGCTGGCGACAGGGTGCATTTAATACAAGGAGGCATTTATGACAACCATGTTTCTTCTGACACAGGTCATCATCTACAAGGTTTGCAGTGTTTTAGCGTTCTCAAAGGCATCCAGTTTTCTACTTTGAACTCCTGATCATCACCTAGAGAAAGATCATATCCTGGATCCCGTGATACTTGGACAAACTAGTGCATCACTGGCAAGACATACCTCTTAATCTAGAAAACTTAATCAGGGAGGGGAAAAGGAAGCAGAATTCCTAGAATTTTCTGAGGAAAGCTCAGCCCATGCAAGCAAGATGGACAATATCCATCATCCACAGAAGAAAGGCCTTGATTGTTCAGCACGAGGTCAGAACATCCATCTGTGGACCATAGCCAGGACTGCTCCAGCCTGGCAGCTGCCATGGTCCCCTGGACACTGTGGGTTGGTGCAAGGCCCAGAAAGCTTTAATAAATTAGCCCTGCTGAAAAGAGGTGAGGTGATAAGTATTTTTGCTGGTTATCTTGCAGAAAAGCTGTGCAAGCCAAAGGAGAGAGTGACCTGCTGCACGGCCCTGCCAGGGGCTCCTTACCCCTCTAGCCCTCTTTCTCCCTTCACGCTTCTCCGTTGCCAAGTACCAGCACAGAATCCTTACTGCCTGGTGTGCCAGTGCCATGCAGGGAGTTGCCCCTGAGATTGTCTGTATGTCCTACTACACAGTATTTTTTCATAGACCAGGTCTGGTAATACAAAACTTGCAAAATTCCAGCAAAAAATTCCCTGGAAACTACCCTGAGACTGCCGCTGTTCCCCTTTTAGGGGCATGAAGTAACTTAATTTCAGGGGCAGCTCACAGAAATCCGTGTCTCTGCAGGAGTTTGCCATTAGCTGGGAATGACATGGTACTCTCTGCTATGTGGGCTAACATCCACACAAAAGGGGTGAAGACCTGCCCGAGCCTGCAATCACATTACGCATACTTCACTTAGTAACCTCTGAGGTGCACCGCAGATATCTTATCAGATAAGCAACCCCTTGCATTCGGGTCTTATCAATTCAATAAACTTGCATCTTCCTTTAAAAGCAACATGCTTTCGAACAATGGTGCATAATGTAAAAAATACATGTTGTGTAGCTTACATAAAGTTTTAATCTCATTTTCAGTAATTGTTTAAACAGAAATGTTGCATTTTATGTAAACGTTAACATTATGTTAAGCTGTATTCTACTCCTGTGTACTAACAAAGGTCACAAATAGAGTAATAAGTGTTTGAGGTTTGCAGGATTGCTTTGATGTAAATTCTATTTGCCACTGGTATTCTTCATTTACCACACATATCCCCAGAGAACAGCTTGCCTGCATAGCTCATAAATTTGTTATACATCATAATGCTTCTATTACATCATTTCCAACCTATCCGAGCTAAATACACGATGTGATTTTTTTTTTTTTCTCCCTATGTGAAATTTCCAGTTTGGTGGCATATCTGCTGCATAATAAATTCCAGACAGTCATTCTTTCATGGTATATCTAATGTCTGCATTTTGGACCCAATCCGGTTGATTATTGAAATCTGTGGGAGTTTGCCAGCAGTTACAACAGGACTAGAATTGTGTTCTCTTTGTATCTAACTTGCCTTTGTTGGAGCAGCATGCAGGTTTGGAACCAGTTTCTAATGAGGATGTATCTGGAGCTGCAAACACCAAATGTACTGACTGCCTGCTGAAATGCTGGGTTTGGTGCCAGCAGTAGGTGTTGGGTTTCTAATTCAATGTTGATTGTTTTCTCTTATGATTTAGTGCCACAAAATTAATCTGTTACACTTTGTAACAAAGGCAAACGAGGAAAATGTTGGCTTACAATGAACATTTCTGCAATCTGGCAAAAGAAGGGCAGTGATGCACCATATTTCTGTTTGGTTTCTACTATGCATACTTTCATTCCAAAATAAGGAAGGGGAAAAAGTTATGCGATTTTATGTGACAGTATTAGCAATGCTATTTATTAAATCTTGTTGAAAGATGAGTCTGTTAGCGTAAGCCACCATTTGCAAGCTTTTTTTAATACACATTAGTCTCCAGAAGTGCATATTCTATTGAATTCAGTGGAATTATCCATATGCATTCATTTATTCAGTTCAATGTCTGCAATGCTGTGACTTTCTTTGGTAGGAAGCAGAAAGGTGAGATAAAACTGCTGGCTTATAATATTCAGAAATGCTCAGACTAAGAATGGCAAATGCATCAAAGTCATAGTAAACGTGCTCTGCATTTGATCAGGGGCATAATTTGGTGCTTACATGTGGGTCTACCTGTTGTCTGCTTATCTCTGGTAATGATATAATGATGAATAAAACTAAAACTGCCTGAATAATGGAACACTGTGTCTTTTCAGTGCTTAGCACAGTGAGTCAAGCATTCCCCATAGCTTGTTGTTTCCCTGCTCTGGGTCTGGTGGAAAACCCTTGGATGTAGGCAGCCTTCTGCTGCTGACTGAATTGACAACTGTCATCTCCAAGAGCATCCTCCTCCACCCCAGTCAAACCACCCTGCAGAGGAGCAATGTGCCTGCAAGGCTGAGACAAGAGTCAAGAGGACAGACACAGCAATGGGTCAATTAGGTACATTTTTGCCAGCAATTTCCCACGTAGCCCAAGTCCCTTTAAAACACAAACCACCTATCAAGCAATCCCTTGAAATTATTTACTCTTTTATGGTTGCAAAGTATGGCAACATAATACCTTTAATGGAAGCCCAAATAAATGGCATATGCTGCAAAGTGTCTGTGAATGGGTTTTATGAGCTTGAATTCTTACGTCACACACTGGTAGCAATTATGACTTCAGCAAATACCTTGGGGACATAGAAGAGCATATATAGAGTTTTAATGAAGGTATAAACTGATAATATTTATTTTGAAAGTGTGTTATCACACTGAGAGAGCAGGTGGGGGAAACATCACAAATAATGAAAAGATTTATTGTTGCAAAGTGCTTTACAAGTGTTACAATATGTTAAAAAATAGTGGTCTCCAGTAAAGGCATTGGCTGCACGGGGGAAGTCCCACTAGCTCAGCTCACAGGCAAGCACCACAAAGACTCTGTGGACTGGGGCTAAGGGGACACATGATGATCATGCTGATGGCTCATGGCAATGAGCATCTACCCTTGGGCTGTCTGGTCCAAAGGGCCGACACAGGAGTTTAGTGGTTTATGGAGCCCAGGATACACGGGGCATGTTTGGGTGCACCCCTGAGCCTTATTGGGATAAACTGTTATTAACTGTGGCTGTGCAGACCTTGACATCCTTTCAAGCATGCTTGGTGGCAGACTGTTACCAGCCTTCAGTCCTTGGTGGGAGCCATCTTCTGCACACATTGCCAAGTTAAGACAATGGTATGTGACTGCTTCAGCTGGAAATGTTTTAAAACCAGCTCTGGTGTGACTCAGTGTTCTCATCCTCTTCCCATCCCATAATATACTCATCTCCATTTTTGTTTTAAAATTTTAATTTTATAGTACCAGAAACATGATTTATTTTTCCAATTACCAGTTGAAATGAAATTCCTTTACAGTTGAGTCACTACCCCGTGTATAACCTTCTTCTCCCCAAAACTTTAAGATCACACACAGCTATGAAACTATTCCACAACTGATGTATTTATGATCAAGCATTTCTTGGCCATATTTGGTGTGTGTTTAGCTGTTTCAATATGTGTTCAGTCCAGATATACTCAGCAATCAGTTGTTGTATGGGAAGAGAAATCACTTTATGAATTGCTTTTGTGGTGCCATTCCAATGGCATGACAGAGTCAGAACATCACTATTTCAGTGTCCATCCCTGGCCCCTCCCAGAAGAAGATGTCAGGAAGGTGTGTGAATGCTTAGGCATATTGAGATTAGGATTTGCAAAGTGTCCAGAGCAGATGCCAAGCAGTGAGTCATGAGAGAAAAACCAGAAATCATCTAGGGACCGGAATCCAAACCTACCCCATCCAGGTGAATGCCATACCTTTGGTACCACAGTCACGTTTAGACATATCTATTTAGACCTGTACTTGTCACTGGAGCTCCGCTGAAGAGATAGATCCCGCACACCACAATCCTGCTGATGTCCCTGCTGATGTGGATTCAAGTCCCTCCAGAGTGATCCATTGCCACAGATCCACGGTGACACAGAGCCGGCCTAGAGACAGATGCGTTGCAGAGAGTGAGGGGGAAAGGGAAGATTTTTCTCCTGCCCTGAAAGATGAAGTGTCCCTGAGCTCACCACTTGTCCTCAGTAGAGGGTTTATGACAGGGCTTGTGAGTGGGGTGAGAAACTGTCAGTGACTGGAAATCACAAAGATCAGGGCCTTTGCCTGCAGTGCAGGCTCCTAAATCATCTAGGGGAGGCATCCAATAGCTTTATCCTAACCCACCACCTGTGAGATACTGTATGTGTTTCCTGAACTAATGTTTTATGGGAAACACAAATCGGAAAACATCAATCCTGCTCCGTGCTTCTACCACTGCCTCCTTTGGACATTGCTGCTGTCGTGAGCCCTCTTGCTGCCCTCATGCTTTGGTCCAGCAGCGTGGATTCCCCTCCAGCTGGTCCCTCTACGTGCATGAAGAATCAGGTGACCCCACTAACATGTCTCTGCTCCCATCACCTGGATGGTTGCGACAAAACTCAGCAAGGGTGGAGGGGCTGTGTTTGGGGGATGGGCAGCAGACGATCCTCTCCTGGGTTTGTTAGCATAAAAGCAGGAAGGACCCTAGGAAAAAACTGCATTCCAGCACCCTTTCCTATAGCACTTCCCAGTGTCTCTTGCTCCCATCCACAAAAAAAGGCTCCCTCATTCACCCTGTATTTGGTCAGTACTCAGAACCAGCTGGTGTAATATGTACCCTATTCTCTGCAGGGAAGGAGGAAATCCTGGGTCCAGTCAACTTACAGACAAAACTCTGAGACTTATTCTTTTTCCTAAAAGCACTTTGTAGATGGGTTTCACCATTAATAAGAAGTCCTACACCTCCTTTCAAACTGCTTTGTGATGTGACTACTGAAGTACTATGAGACCAGCATTTATAATGAAACTGAAATGTTAATATTTATATGCACTGTCTATTGGGATAAAGTAATTAATTTTTTTATTAAAACGTTTTTCTAAATTGCCCCCAAAAGATTTCCCACCTAAAACATGCTGTTCTTTTTTCCCCACTAATTTCTTTTTCTTTTCAGTGTGTGGCTTTGCTCTTTGTTTTGTGACCTGTGCTTCTCTGAAAAAATGCTCATAAACCTTCACAAAAAGGCCCTTTTGGCTTATAGCTTTATTCAATAAATATGGTGGGTCTGTAGCAAAACTGTTTTAGGAGCACTTGGGAAGAGAATTCTACTTGCTGAACAAAAAGGTTCACTTCCCCAAAGGTTTAGCAAGATGCTTTCCAATAGAGAGAAGTCTATTCTGATATTGGTTACATTTGTGCCACGCTTTATAAACCGTGGCCTTTTGAAGTATGAATGTGACTTCATGTACTTCAGTTCTTGCAAAGCTTTCAGGAATGCTGCAGCAAGTCTACGCAAGCCTTTCTGAACGCGAACCCAGTTCAGACAAGCACGAACCCTGTGGCTACAAACAAGTCCCCAGCTGCCGTAACTCCAGGGTAGGAACCAACCACAGAACAGGAGGGTGAGAGTTAGCAATTAGCTGTAATCCAAGATTAATACAGTTTTATTGCATGTCTCTGCAAATTACAGATTGGTGTGGAACTAATGGTTTTCTTCAGTGCTGCTTTGTGCTGTGCTCAGGGGTATGAAATTAAGAGTAAAAAGATTATTTCTCAGTAATTAGCACTTAAATTGCTGTTACTGTAATTTACTAATAAAATTCATGAAGAAAACTTCACTATCTATATTTTTCTCTCTCTCTCCTGTGCTGTTTTAATCCTTTTTCTTAAAATTTCTCTTTTTTCTGCTAGAAGCAAATAGAATTAATATAATAATGAAAACACAGTGCATTACAGCACAGATCTGAAGTGCTGTTGCTGTTTGTAGTCTAACATTTAAGCTTCACGAGGGATAATTCTGTTTGTAGATGCAGGAGAAAGAGAGACTGGCCACTGTGGAAGGCCACAGAAGAACTCAGGTAAGGAGAGTGGTTTTTTACTTCAGTTTTATCCTATACTAAAGCCTTTGAATCAAGGTTTGACCCTGGTCTCTCAAAGCTGAGGCACAGCGTGTCCAGGGAGGATCTCACTAGGTGCTGTGCAAGCTGGCTCTCAGCCTTCCCCACTTGCCCGCTTGTGGCTTTGGCTGCTCACGCTGACTAGAGGAACTGGTGTGAGATTTTCATTTGACTGCAATACCTAGTGTAGGTTAGGGGATACAGGTGCTAAACAGGTGCTCCTGGCCCAGAAACAAGCACCTATTCTGGGAAATGCACCATCAAAAAGGGCTGAAGACAGAAACAACACTTAAAATAAATATTTCTCTTTCCCATGCAACGGCTCTACAGGATGAAATAAAAAGGAGTCTCTTTCCCATGTAATGGCTTTACAGGATGAAATAGAGAAGAGCTGTGTTTTTGGAGTTCCCTGCAGTTCAGTAATCTTTGTCTGGAAATTAATAGAAACATTTGTGTCTCCTGCTGAGGGTTGTATTCTTATTCACAGGCGCTGGAAAAAACATCTTTCTCCATGACATTCAGCAGGTTTGCATGACACCAGGCTCGGGGGGGTATGAAAATGTGGCTCTGAAATTTTTCAGGGTGCCAACGCTGATGACTTGGGGTATATGTAGAGTTTTGTGTGCCCAAGGAGGTAGTCCAGTGGAAGCTTACCTGAGTATCCAAAGGGGTAGTCCTTGGAAGTAGAGCCCAAGATCCTCACTGGGAAAATCCAGGCAAATGCCTTCACCCAGGAGTCACTGCATTGAAACACAAGCTTTGATTTTTTCATTAAGGAAGGTGCCAACTAAGATAGGCTTCTGTAGACCATGTAGTAAGCCACAGAAAGGTGGGCACTTGCAGGGTTCAGGATGTTATGTTGAGCCACACAGGAGTTACCTGAACAGCCCTGACTGCTCCCAGGAGCTCAAACCTGGTACAGACCCTACGCTGTCCTCCCGGCTCCCTCCTCCTGGTGCTGGTCCCCTTGGTTCCTGCTTGACCACACAGGCTCCTGCCTGACCACACAAGCTTTTTTTATGACTCCCCCTGAACTTTGTCACAGGCTGGCATCTCAGCTTCTGTTGGATTAGCCATTTCCAGCCAGCTTAGATTGAAAGGGTGGCAACAACTGGGGAGAGGGGAGAGGAGAGGCTGCCCCTAGCAGCAGCACAGATTTATGCCTAGCTAAAGAGGCTGTTCAACTCCATCTTCCTTCACACACCTTTTCTACTTTTTATTTTTCCCCTTTGATACCTAAAATTTCAGGTGTAATTTGCCTTCTTCTTCCTCAGTCTCACACGCTTCCTTTCTTCTCCATCTCCTTGATCCGGCACCACTTGCTGGGTGCAGGCAGGGCAATCTGTTTGCAGGCACACATCTCAGTGAAGCCCAGCACTGCGTATGGGCCCTTGGCTCTGGACGAGGTGCTGCATGAAAACAGACGTGACAGCCCCAAACGTGGTGGCCAGCATCGCTCTGGTGTTTCCATTCTGCCACTTTGGGCTGCCTAGTGAAAAGAGCTGAAGGAGAGAGGCAACAATAATTGGCAAAACACTGTCATTCATGCAGGGGTATCATAAAAAATGTCTGGAGTTTAGTGCAAATCTCGGTATGTATCAAGTGTTGTCCTGAGAATTGCAGGTGAGACTTGGGCCTGTGAAACTCAGCTGGAGGGCTCCCACTTTGCCTTTGGGCTATTTCCTCTGTGAGGAAAGGGTGTAGGGACCAGGCTTTGAGGAATACTGAAGGATACAGGGAGGGCTGCTCAACACTTCTGTCCCCCCTTTGCTACACAGTATGAGCAAGGAGAAAGGAAGTGTCTGGATATCTAAAATGGATTAAAAGAAATCCATCCTTTATTATCCTCTGCAAAGATTGATTGGTAGGATAAAAAATTTAAACTTATGGATAATAAATCCATACTTATTAAATATATAGTATAATCATAAGTAGTACATTAAAATATATATTTACATCAATTGAATTGCTGATTGCCCCAGTAAAGTTACAAAATCTCCAGATGAATTTTTTTCAGTACCTTGCAGCAAAAACGCTGATTCTTCTGCCTCCTCCCCAGATAACTTCAATCCTATAAAATTAATAAAATACATTTTACAGTTTCTCTCCCAAAGAGAAGTAGTGTTTTTTTAATGCACAAACATTAGCAGCCAGGCAGGACATTATGATCCATGGAGATCTGCACTTTTAAACTCAGGAAGTACAAATCAACCTATTTCTCATTAATCTTATCTCAAAAATCTAGCTGATGGGACATACTCTTAAGTTTATTCCTTTTTTAAAAAAGCTTTTCCCTCCTCCAGGACTGCTGGTGTTTGCTGCTTAGATCAAACTGCCAAAGTCAGCCATCAGGTTATCTGCTAACTACTTCTAGGATTAAGACATTCTTCTCAAATTGTGTTTATAGGCTGCTCCCCTCCCTTTCTGCTCAAGTCCGGACCTCTGGTGTTTAAATTACATACTATGCTAGGCATCTTATCCCATCAATACATGAAATCTCTTCTCTGCCCTCCTGGTTTCCTTTTATTCTAAAATAAATGGGTGCCATATGAGTAATCTCTAAATACAATTAATTTCTTGCAAAACTGTATCATTTTGGTGGGGTCTCTAATGCACCTTTCTAATCCAAGCAATACCATAACATTAGAGTCGGCTCTGGAAAAGGGCTCTCATCAGTGTGCTTGACACTGCTGGAATAGCTTCAGTGGATTTAAACATCAGGCCTATACACCCAAAGAGCTTGCTTGGCTTTCTGACAGCTGCCTAGCAGGGTGCAGATGGTTTTACTTTATTCCCCATTTACCACCAAATGATTTCGTCCTTAAAATTAATAGAAGAAAAATATTTGGAAAGTGATAGCTGGTTGTTAGATATTACTTTTAGTGTTCCTGTTCATAATTTTCTTTTCTTTCCCATATGAGCTTTTTCTTGTGATCTTGCAGGACCGTAAAGTTATGATTCAGCAAAGTGCTGAAGGTGGGAGCATGGCTGGGCTGATTCTGTGGCTGCCAGTACAGCCAGGACCACCTCCTGCGTGTGCCTTTGGGGGGATTGCTTAGCTTGGTCAGCTCCATGACAGCATCCTGGCTCTGGGCTCACCATCATCTTCAGGATGGGAAGGAGGAAGTGGTATGCACAGTTCTGGGAGCAACACAGGGATGGGCTCTAGCTGGGAGGTTCAGTGCCATCCCTGTGTTTGCCCCAGACATGGTTTTGGGATACAGTGTATGGGTGAGGAAACTTTTCAAACAGGTTTTCAAGGAGGGGGTACCCCGTGTCTGCGGTTTATTGTTTTTGTGGACATCCAGCCTCTTGACCTATACCATCCCAAGGCTGGAGAGAGGATGAGGCTTTCGATTCTTATAGGATTGATAGCATCTATTGAAATTAATTCCATGTGGGCAAGTAAGCACTGTCTCCACATAGTAACAGTCAGTGTGGAGCATACTGCTGAGTTTGAGCTCCGACTCCAAAAAATGCTTGAAGGCAGAACATATGTTTCATGGGGTTTTGAAGATACCACAACCCATGAGATAGCTAAGGCTGCATGAATGTGTTTTGTATAACCCATGAATGAAAAAAAAATCTCAGAAGGCTTGAAACTTTTTACATACATACCATTCTCAAATGAGTGTAAGTGTGCTTTTTGCAGTCATTCCTCCTTTATCCTTGTGTAATGAGAATGTACTTTTGCCTTCTAGCTGGATGTCATTGAAGTCTAATCTCTGGGTTCAGATGGGCCTATAGAGCACCAGCCCCAACCTCCAGAGAACAGCTATTAGATATTACCTCCGCAGCTCCTGTGCATTTTCCCTCTCCTCCTTTCCGACAAGGAGGTTCTGAAAGCGTTTTGGCCAGAGTTTGATTGGCTGACTTCTTCAGTGGCATCAGGCAGAGTGATTTCATTGATTTCCCAGAGCTAAACAGATTCACACCATCTGGGAAACTGACACAAAGGATTTACAGTGAAAAAGGTACATCGTATTTTTACTATTTTCTGATGCTGTTTTATTCTTATGAGATCAGGTTCTGGACAATGATAATTCAAAGGGCTTCTTTTATAGTCTTTTTTACAAGGCTGCATAGATGGAGGTTTAGACTTCCTTTGGTGGCTCAGCTGTGTAGTTTTTACTCAAACTCAACCCAGCACGAGCAGCCAGTGCAGCAGGACTGAGCCTGATGGCACTCTAGGTTGAAATTGAACATTGTCTTTAATGAATTCCTCTGAATTTCAGAAAGTGTCTGGCTTGTTTTGATATGTTTAACTGTAATATAATCTATAGGTGAGGGAATCTGATCAGGTTTGGACTTGCAGTCTCCCACACCCTGATGCTGACATCTGCCCCAAATCAGAAAGAGCAGTGCTGATGAATTTTCCAAGAAACTGCTGACTTAGTTGAAATACGTGTCCTTGCTGTCTGTGACATAAGTGCACTCAGTAAGCATCAAGTCTCAGCTGAGATGGTTGTTTTCCACCAGGAATTTAAAATACTCTGCGCAGCTCCTTCAAGCATTTTACCCCAGAACTTACAGTAGCCATGCTGCTGCTGCTGCGTACCTTGCCGACTCTTCCCGCTGACTGCTCACCTGGTGCGGCTCACCTGGCCCACCCATCCTTTGGGTGAGGCTGCAAACTTTGCATCTCCTCCAGGATCTGTTGTGATCATTGGTGCTGTTCCCCTCTCTTTTTAAGTGCTATACCACGGGCTGGGCAAATCATAAGCACACAATGATAAGAAAGCGTAGTGACAACATGACTCTGTATTTTTGCCTTTTATTTCCATGTTATAGATGCATACTTACGGTTGTTTGAGGTTTGAACTGACCATATAACAGAATAACATCTTGCAAGTATGTGACAACATTGTGTAGAGATGCTTCAAAGCATAGAATCATAGAATGGTTTGGGTTGGAAGGACTTTTAAAGGTCATCTCATCCAACCCCCAAACACACATGACCTTAGTGCTCCTAACATACGAGGGACATCAAAGGAATGGCTGGCTGGTGGGTGTGAATAAATACCTCTAAGATCTGAGTTTGAAATTACCTGTGCTGGTTTTGACTGGGGTGGAATTAATTTTCTCCATAGTAGCTGTATGGGAATAAATTTTGGATTTGTGCTGAAAACTGTGGATAATATGAATCTGTTATTGCTGAGCAGTGCTTGCCGCATCAGTGCTTTTTCTGCTTCTTGCACTGCTGCACCAGAGTGTGGGCTAGGGATATGCAAGAAGTTGGGAGGGGACACATCTGGGACAGCTGACCACAACTGACCAAAGGGATATTCCAGACCATGTGACATCATGCTCAGTCTATAAAATCTGGAGGAAGAGAACGAAAGGGGGTCACACATTTGAAGGGATGTCATTTGTCTTTCCAAGCTGCCACTATGCATGAGGGACCCCTGTTTTCCTGGAGATGGCTGAACACCTTCTTGCCCACAGGAAGTGGTGAATGAATTCCTTGTTTTGCTTTTCTTGCACAGGCAGCTTTTTCTTTACCTATTAAACTGTCTTTATTTCAAGCCACAAATCACTTTTACTCTTCTGATTGTCTCCCTCATTTCACTGGGAAAGAGTGAGTCGTGTGGGGCTTAGTTGCCAGCTGGGGTCAAACCACAACCTTACCCTAGCCTTTGATGAGTTGCATTCAGGGCACAGGTATGGGAACGCCTGCCTGCTCCAGGCAATGGGTTGTGCTGGCTCAGAGGGGACATGGCTGTCTGTACTGACCTTGTCCCTCTCCCAGCCTGCACTTGTTTCTGTGAAACTGGTACACAAAGCCTGAATCTCATGCTGGATTTTATGCACCTACAATTGTGCCTGTGATGAAGACAACTGACTTATCTGCCTTTGGAGACACATCTGGAAGAGGAGTGCAGGGGTTAGAGCAATTGCTCATGAGTAGGAGTGCTCAGCTCAGCAATGTAATTGGAAACGACCCATATTCACTTTTTTTTTGAGCTAAGTTAACATCACTGTCTCAGCTTCCTGAACAGTCAGTAGGGAGGGATGAGTGATTCATCCCACCCAGCTTAGACCCATATTTTAGGAAGGAATGAATTGCCCTCTGGCTGATGAAAACCTTAGATGAGACATCTAAGTTTTAAATGACTAAAGCTTGGTGACACAGATCTCTGCCTAAATGCAGAAAACCTGTTTAATTTGGCTACTCTTTTGACCTTTAACTGAAGAAAAACATGCTAACTTTTCATCAACACCAAACACTTTATTTTACTTTTTTATTTACTACTATCCCACTGCTTCCTGGGGTCAGCCCTCCTTAGCTTGTGGGCATTTGTCTCAATTGAAAACATGGTGTGGCTGCTCTAGTTCAGTCCTTTTCACCTCCATAGACTATGAGGGCACCCACTCATTTTACTGATGGTCTCAAAGTGTCTTGAACTGCCCTTGTGCACATGGTGGAGGAGAACAGGTTACCCTAAAGGTCTGCACTGCTGACATTATTGCAGGGTCCTGTCACTGAGGGATTCAGTCCCCTTGGAGCACGGAAGTCTTTGGACTTTTGTTGTCAGTGGGAAACAGAGAGATACACTCACCTGATGTGACTGTAGCCTTACCTCCCTCTGCACCATCTTCCCAGCAGTGAAAAATCACGTCTGCACATCTCAAATACCCATTGCAAAACAGAGGGTCTGGTGCAGGTGCTTTGAATTATAAAAATAAGAAGTTCTCAGATGAAGGTTGGCTTTTCTCTACCTAGTTTATACTGGATAGTTTTACTGAATCCCACAACAATGGGTGAAAGGGAAATCTGATGTAAACCAATTTAACACTCCACGTATAGTACAGCAGCCTTAGGGAGGGAACTAAAGCGAGGCCAAATTCAAGACCAGACCCAGCTAAGTCCCTCAGGTCCTTGGTACAGGATGATCAACATCATCTGAAGTGAGGTTCCTACACTGTACCACACCTGTGAGCTGTCAAAGGCCCTTCAGAAGAAGTCCTGATCTTACACGTAAGGATATTTCAAAGAAACTCTGTTGTAGAGTGTAATGGAGCTGCTGTACCACCTGTGATAGTGTGGGGCAGACAGGGAGTGGTTACTTCTGAATATTTATCGATCTGTTACCTAATTTTTAATTTTCTAGAGTAACTCACAGCTATATTTAAGCAAACAACAGAATGTTAAGTTTACTAAGAGCTGAGTGTCAGCCTCTGAATTTCCATAAAGAAAGAAAGCAAGTTGTGTAAATAGCACAATATCAGCAGCTTTCCATCTCCAACAGCTGATGAGAGCAGGGGCAGTGGTTCCAGCCTGCTGACACTCTTTGAGATGCCCTCTGCTCTGCTCTTCATGTGTGCATACGGCTGTGCTTGAACACTTCTCATATCCAAGCAATTAACCAAACTTCAGACTCCTGGATGTAGTTTCCATTTAGAAAGACAAATCGAGTTGGGTGTTTCTTGTCTTAAGCCTGCTCTTCATGAAGAGCGCCCTGAGTCTGGTCTCCTGAGGAGAGCAGGAACAGAGCCATACACAGCTTCTTTGCTCATGGGTTTAGTCTTTGTAGTCAGCACGTGGGCCAACAGCATTCTTGCCAAGCTTTCTTCTGGCCATGCTCACAGTGCTATTTGCCCCACTCTCTCTCTCTTTTCTCCACTTCTGTTTTTGTCTTGCTTTTTTTTTGGCATATAACTTACTAAATAAATAAATAAATAAAAAATAAAATAAAATGTCTTTCACTAGTTTTTGCATATGGAGCAGAGGTTGCAACTTTAACTGGTCTTCACCATGAAATAGATGGCCATGAAATAGATCAGTTACCCCTAAAACTCATTGCCATAAGCAACTCCAGTAAGATTTCACCCACCTGCCCATCACTGTTTTCCTCCTTGCATCTGTCATTTGTGTGCACCCTGAACTGCGCCTACTTAGCCTCATGATTTGCAGGTTTTTGTGTTACCAGAAAAGCCATCACTGATCCACGACCAGTTACTTCCAGGGCTGCATGTCCTAAGAGTTTATTCAAGGCCTTGAGATTCCCCATAATGTAGAATGTTCAGAGAAGTGCAAAGGTAAATCTGTGCACTACAAGCTGATTTTAGTAAAGCCCTCATGAGGAAAAGGCAATAGTAGAGGTCATCCTTTACAGGTCAAGGCTAACTACGAAAAAGAATTGAAATAGCCTTGAAGTTGTTAAGGGAAAGGGGATAGACAGAAGATTATAAATGCTTCCTGTGTCCCATAGGAAATGAAACCTTCCTTTCTTAAGCCTATTTCCTATTGAAATGAAGTGCTGTACTATTTAATTGTGTGTATTGGTTAAGAAAGATGGGGATGTTTTCATGTCAAACACACTCACACGTAACCAAACCAAAGTGTTTTGTGTCAAATTCTGATAGAAAGAAGACAGCTTTCATTCCCGGCACAGATAATTAAGTGCTGATGAAGCAATTTCATTCTAAAGATTTCGATGGAAAAGTGTAACTTTTCCCCCTGACCTCTGAATGATGATGCACTGAAACGTATTTATGAAAAAAAAGTCCTTATTGGTCAGGATAACCTAAGGTTTCTGACATTCATTCTGGTCTCCTTCCCTGTGCTGTGCAATTGCTGTGTTGTTGTTGTAAATACAATATAACACTTTGTTGAGTGTGCCAGGGACATAAGTGATGTCTTATGATTTTTAACACTTTAAAAAAAAAAGGAAATTTTTTGAAGGCTACTTAAAAAAGATATAGGTGCAGTTATGGTCCTGCTGTATAGTTACACATACCCCAAACCAAACAGAAATTCATCTCGTGATTGTAAACTGCTCGCAAAAGCGGGAGTGGGGTTTTTGTAATGGCCACCTCCAACACAAGCTCTATACCACGAGTTTTTGCCACACAGAGATTTGTTGAGGGCAACATTCCTTTCTCTCTGCAAAGATGAGATGGGGCTTAACTTATGGACCAGTCAGTGGTGCCTGTGAGACCTGTGGGGACTATAACTGAACAGTGAGGTGGATCTCAAGGGTGTTGCTCATAACACGACAGCCATAAGCGGGGACACCAAAAGTCTGGATCATGTGGGGAACTCCAGCGGATGACATTTCTCAGGGCTTGAATCTCACTGAGTTTAATGTCTGTTGGGATAAAAATGCCAAACCTAAACCATCCCAAACTGTGCACATTATGAGCCTTTGGCAAAAATATTCTTATTAACGGTGCCCTTGATAGACATTAATTTGTCTTGGACCCAAGTGCAGCTGCAGTCTAGGAGCAGCAATTCCTTGTGAACACCTTCTGAGCATATCAGGCCCATCTTAGACGATGATGTAGCTTAAAAGACAATCCTCTGCTGTTATGCAGGACCAAAGTAACTCCTTCTGTGCATCTGCTGAGCTGATATGTTTTCAAATGTTGATTTAAATTTTACTTTTTATTATGTGATATTGCTAAAACTATGGTTTTATGGCAAATGTGTTCCAGTGCAGTAAAAATGTGCTTATTTTCCTCCTTCTTCCTGAACTAAGAACAAAATGCCTTGAGAGACTATATATATTTAATAGATTTTCTGAATTAAAACTCCCTTCAATTAAAAGCATAATCTTTGGTGGTCCCACATAATATTTTGTAGCTGACATTCATGTATAATGTAATGTAATCTTGTTTTTTGATGGGACTTCTGTCTCTGTTAAGTTTCCTCTCTGGCTAATTAATGTTTCTGCCTGCTATTGATTTTTCAGATCCACCCAACTTTCATTTGTTATTTTCTTTCACTGATTATTTTAATAGCACGCCTTAACGTAGCATATGTTTGGATTCCAGCTCCAGTTTTACCCTAGCCATTATTAACAATGTAAAGCTCCTCCTTTATGGGACAGTGCTAATGTTTTTAGCTGTGCTTAATTAGCCCCATCTCAGTAGGGAAGCACTGTTAAGGCTTGTGTCTTATCTGCTAATGTTTCAATTTCCCCTTTTTCCAGCAGATAAAAGCTGATTGTAATCCTGTGTGGCAGGTTTGGGGCACAACCATCTGCAGTCTCATTTTAGAGTGTAAACAGGCAGATTGTTTCCCACTTAAACTGCTGCCAGAGTGGACTGTTATCTTCAGGGTAATCATAATTACATTCACGTATCTTTAGAGGATGTTAATTGCAGGAGGATGCTTGCTTTCTCTTGAATACCCGAACAAGTGCACTGCAAGTTTAGAGCAATAAAGGAGGGGAAAAGCATTAAATCACAGGTGGGAAGGAAAGAAGTGAGAAACACATCCAATAGGCCAAAAGGTGGTTTGAATGGCAAGGGGAAGTAAAAGGTGTGAAGAAGAAAGACATGTTAAACCTTACTGACACAGGGAGGTGAATCAGTCCAGAGCAACAGAGTTCATCATTCTAACTGCAGGACATGAGGATGGTCGGAACAGCAACTCGGCTAGAGCAGGACCTGCATGCCAAGGATGTCTGGAAGCAAGGTGGAGCGCATGCTCGGGATGGCTTCACTCCCTTTGCACTTGTGAGTGAGGTGGGGTGGCAAGAGGATCGAGGTTTCCCCATCACTAGCATCTCCTAGCATGGCACAAAGCCCGTGGATCCTGGAGCCAGGCAGGAAGAGCATTAACCTATATTGACTGTGCTTGTTGTAAAGAGTCCAGACAGCAAGGATCATGGGATCATAGAATCATAGAACAGTTTGGGTTGGAAGAGACCTTTAAAAGTCCAACTTCTTGCAATGAGCAGGGACATCTTCAATTAGATCAGGTTGTTCAGAGCTCTGTCCAATCTGACTTTCAGTGTTTCCACATCTGCATTGTTCAGACAATGCATTTAACACTCAATGCCACACGTTCGTTTGACTGAACAAGTAGATATGATAAATCACAGAATCATAGAACGGTTTGGGTTGGAAAGGACCTTAAAGATTATCTAAGCCCCATGTCATGGGCAGGCACACCTTGTACTACACCAAGTTACTCAAAGCCCCATCCAACCTGGCCTCAAACACTTCCAGGGATTGAGTATCCACAGCTTCTGGGGACAACCTGTACAATAGAGTTTCAACTGGTAGTATTTCTGAAAAGAGAAGGCATAAAGCAATTGGACCTTTATTTGTGCTAAAGGCTACATGCTTGTCCTGATTTCGTCCAAGGACAGGGTTAATTTTTCTCAGTAGCCGTGAGGGTGCGGAGCCTGGAGACACGTGGTGCGTCTATGTTGTCATTCTATACCACACACATCATCGCTGGTGGACGGGAGTAGGAGACTCTCACTTCTGAGAAGGAGGGGCTCGCAGTCAGAGTAGAAACAGGTGCACGGAGGGTCCGGCTGCCATTCTGTTAATTGTCTCGGGGTCATGCTGCATCAGGTCAGTGGGTGAGCAATTTACATGTAAAACATCCTCTCTCTTGTACACTTTTGTTATTAATATTGTTGCTGTTACTGTTTATTTTCTTATCTCATTGCTGTTTCCAGTAAATTGTTCTTCGCTCATAATCTCTGCCTTTTGTCTCTCCCACCGGAGGGGGCTGAGGGAGGGGAGCAGGAGTGCCGTTCTTAAACCTTGACAATGCTTAAGTACTTCTGTACATTTAAAAACTGATGTAATCACAAAGACGGTGGGACATTAAAAAAGGAAAAATTGAGGGACAAAATTCTACATCCTTGTATGCAGAGGTGCTGGGGTGAAAAAACATCATTCAGGCTTTAGGTGAAGTGTGAGGCATGACAAATCTGACCCCTCTCATGTGATCGGGGGAACATGGTGTTGCCATTGCCCTGGGTCCTGTTTCTAATGATGACCAGAGCAGATGGTTTGGTTTTGAAAAGAGCTATGGACAATTAAATAGCTGTGCAAGGCGCTGGCAGTACCAGCTTTCAACAGTTCCTCTCCATATTTGTGTGGATGAGATGCGATGGCAGAGGAAAGCAAAACCAGGAACTTAATATGACTCTTGCCACATGCACTCTTGGTTGCTAGAAAAATACAGGCCTTGATCCTGCAGAAGCCAATTAGTTTTATACACACAAATAGTCTCACCATGGAATAAAGCATGCAGAAATTTATTGGGAGATGCCCTGAGAAGGGAAGTGGGAGTGAAGCAAGTTGGAGGAATGACTAAGAAGTAGAGGGGAGTTAAGCACAGAGTAGCAGAAGTTCAGCCACTTGGCTGACCCATCAGGTGGGTGGGATACAGCTGGAGCATCACATCAGATAAAATAACAGGAAGAGCCAAGTGATGGCAACCACAGGGAAGATGACCACCAGGAAGACTGAACATTGGAATGATCTTTTAATACCATGAAGCAGGGTGACAAAGCAGAAGACATATAATGTGATGAATGCAATTACTCACATCTGACTCAGGACTGAATGGGTGTTGTTACTTAGTGCTTTTCTTGTGATCTTGTTTTGGTTATTTTACAAGTAACTGAAGCCAAAGGGAACATGTCATGAAGCCCTTGGGAAGACAGACGTTGAGTGTGGAGAGTTTGCAAATGAATGAACACAAAGAACGTGTAAACCTACATATCTCAGGAAATAACCATGCAATCCCCTTAGGTGAGAGAGGAACAGTTGAATATGAATCAATGGACATGCACCACAGACTTAATCAGACGACAGAGGTGATTGTCCTGCTCTGCTCTGCACTTGTATGGCTTCACCTCAAGCCCTGTGTGCAGTTTTGGGCACCACAATATAAAAAAGATATAAAGCTATTGGAGTGTGTCCAAAGGAGGGCCATGAGGATGGTGAAAGGGCAGCCATAAGAGGAGTGGCTGAGGTCACTTCGCTTCTTTGGCCTGGAAAGAGAAGACTGAGGGGAGACCTCAGAGTGGTCTTCAACATCCTCATGAGGGGAAGCAGAGGGGCAGGTACCGATTTCTTCACTCTCATGACCAGGGACAGGACTCCAGGAAAGGTCATGAAGCTGAGTCAGGGGAGGTTTAGGTTGGATATCAGGAAAAGGTTCTTCACCCAGAGGGTGGTCGGGCACTGGAACAGGCTCCCCAGGGAAGCGGCCACAGCAGAAGCTTGACAGAGTTCAAGAAGCATTTGGACAACGCTCTCAGGCACATGTGTGATTCTTGCGACTGTTCTGTGCAGGGCCAGGAGTTGGACTTTGGTAATCCTAGTGGGTCCTTTCCAACTCAGGATGTTCTATGATTCTAAGACTTTAAATCTCACCGTAACAGGCCAAGAGACCATGTAAGAGCAAATGAAGACAAGTCAGAAGAATACTGCCCAACTTACCTGTGACAGTCATGGGGGTAGCTGAGTTTTAATAGAGTTTCCTGAGCTCTTCAATTCATGCCCCAGACACATCCCTGTGCCTTCTGCTCTGAGTACCTGCTCTTTCTAGCCTAATGCCTGCATAATGGAAACTCCATGAACTTGGATGCAAACTGCAATTTTGCCTAAAAAGAGGAGGCTTATCATCTTGGTGGACCCACAAGAGGTGGATCTGAGACCGGGCAACAAAACCTGTATTAGCCTGGCCTGTGCTACTGTGTTCCCTGCCTGGTGGGTAGGATTGCTGGTCCCCAAGTGCACAGTTTGGCCCTTAGCTCGGCACAGCAAGTCCTGGACCAGGAATGGGGGTGCCACCTTTTGAGGAGCCTCGTAAGATGGGTTGTTCTGCTAAGTGCCCACCCCTGGGGCCCCTAACAGCAAAATAACTTCTCAGGCACATGCCTGTGGTCTTGGGACCAAAAAAAAAGACTACTTGCATGCAAAGATTTTACAAATTTGGTCATTGTGACCAAACTTTATTACCCATTTTATGGAACTGTGACAAAAGTCTAGGAATCAGGCAACATGGGGATCACAGAGGCTATTATGTTTATTGTGCTGAACAGACTGTGATAAACCATTAAAGGAACATTTTCAACAAGCAAGCGATTTGAAGTACAATCATAGACAGCAACTCTACATGAAGAACAAAGCAAAAAGTTAGAAGACACTCAAAAGGAAAAGTAAACTGTAGTTAAACATCTTGAAGCGATTTTTTTTTTCCTGCAAACACACCTCTCTTGCAGAAATGGTAGAAGAGTTACATGTCCAGTCATAGTTAGCAGTGACCAATGACAGCAAAGAACAGTCGTATAAAATTTATCTCCCACAAAAATAAACTATATATATAAAAAAATTTTATGATGTTCTCACTGACTCAATGGCCACATGCAATTTTTCAGTCTGAAAAAATGAGGTATAGTAGGCCCTAAGAGGTAGTAATGTGTTTTGATTGTACTACAATACATAGAAAATGCAAGATTCAGATCATCAGAGTGGTAAGTCTCTCAGAGGTTGAAGAGTGACACACACAGAGCAATTATTTCTGTGGCATCCACTGAATACTGTGGTTTTACAAAATGCAAAAAAACCCCTCAAACCCCAAAAGGGACTTGCTAAGGCTTGATTTGATGCCCTTTGAAGCCAGTAAAATTCCTATTACTGCTTTCAAGTGACACTGGATTTGGCCTGTTAGAGCTACTGTATAGCTAGGATTATTTCTCTTTCACTTGATATTATCATGTCTCGAGTTAATATTCCAACCAGCTCTTTCCCAGCAATTTCCATCACTGAACCCTCTGCAGCCTTTCGTGGAGGTCCGTATTCCTTGACACCGCCTCTTGGAAGAAGCCAGTAAGTCGTTATCTTTAACTGCATTTGGCTCCACACCAAAGCCATACCAACAGATGCCTTCCTGAGAAACTACCCCTGGCCCAGTTATTAATACAATGGTACAAAGTACTGACTAGGAAAGAGAGGAAGAAGGGAAATAAAACAGAAATAGAGAAAATGAAATTGGAGGGGGGAGAGAGAGAGAGAGAGAAAGAACTACAAAAGTGAGAGAGGGGAGAATAAAAAACCTCTACATAAGAAGCATTTAAAATAAATCTGGCTGAAACATATTACAAAATCACATTTGTGTAAAATACACGAAAATACTTGTCAAGTATTTTCTTACAATCTACTAATTATTTTTTTTTTAAAAACTCATATTTGTGATTGCATTATGCAAAAGCTGAGCTTGTTGCTTCCCACCTACAAAGCTTCAAGTTTCTTTGAAGGTTTTTTTTGTTCATTTTTTTATTTTTAATACGAAAGTAATTTTAAATGTGTTCATTTTCCACAAGTTATTTTACAAAAATAATTTTGAATCAGGGATTAGTTGCAGTCCTAACTGTTTCAAACGTCTCAAAACTAATGCTGAAAGTAACACGTTCATTCCATTTAAAGTCTGGAGGTAGGTCTTTGTCAATCAATTAGTCCATTTCTTTAAACAACTCATTTGAGGTACAAACTTGGACAGTAATATTTAAACTTTACAGCTAAATTTTTTCTGTCATGTAGTGTCATTGAAGAAAATTATCCTCACAAACCCACCAGCAATTCAGTACAAAAATATATTCAAGTTAACAGTACATTACACAGAAGTCTAGCAGAGAATAGAGTAAGTACATAAAATAAAACAAAACCAAACCAAAAAACCCACACAAAGAAAAGGAAAAAATCAAACAAACCAAGTGAGAGAAAAACACGTAGTCATGCTGAAACACAAAAAAGACATTGCTTCCTTAACTGCAAATAATGTGGAAATAGAAATAAGGGGAAAATGCAGATACTTCTGATTATCTACCCAGTAAAAATTTCCTGCATTGAATGTGTATAGCAGCATGTATTTATCAGTCTGTTGAGTTATTTGTAAAAATCAGAGGTAGTATTGAATAGTGGGGTAATATTGCATCTGGTGCTAAAAGTGCTGCTTTGAATGAAAAGATGGAGAAATGCCACTGGCAGAGGTGCTCAGTGAACCATCCTATGTCAAAATACATTGCTTAAAGTAATGCATGAGCTTAGCTGAGGTACATGGTGTTCGTTCTTACATTGTGACTGATGAGTAATGAGGAACGACTCAATTCTTCCAAAATACTGGTACGGGGCAAGTGGAATTAGTAGAAACTAAGCAAAAATCTGGATTACTCTTGTTCAGATAAATTTATGAATAATTTCTAGGTACCTTTCTGTATGTTTCAAAACACTTTTATCGATAAAGACTTACTCATTAATGGCATAAGAGTGGTGTCAGTCATTTTTGTTTCCATAGAAAACACCTGGCTCTAAGAAAGCCAACTCCCTGGCTTCCTGTTATCCAGACGATAAGGACTGTTCATTTTGTTTACTACTGCTTGTGCTGATATGTTTGTATCTGAAACTATACAACGTATCTTTGTCTTTCTTCCCTTTTGCAAAATGAAAGTACCTTTTTCATGTTGATTTCTTTCTTCTGATTACCAGCTGAATGAAGTGAAAGATCAGCTTTCATTTTTTTTCCTGAAATAACAGTAAGTCTTAAAAAAAAAAAAATCAAGTACAAGTCTACAAGAAGGTTATAAAAGAAAAAGAACAGTATCTATCCCCTATCTTTGGTGTTCTAAAACAGGGAGTTCACTAAGCAGGGAGTGGGTTGCTGGAAGTGTTGCAAGGCGTAAGTGTTACACACACCCAGCCTTTCCTATTTCAATGCCCATTATAATGACTATGTTACAAGTTTCTTGTTTATATGCAGTGCAGTGAATGACATAAACCTGATTTGGAGCTCTTCTTGACCCATTCACCCTTACTTAGCAGCTCAAACAAACTATTAGTAGGTTAGGAAAAAAGAAAACAGTAATTAAATGTTGCATCATTAATCTGTGTCCCCCCTTGCGTTACAGCAGTTTTTCACTAAACCTGGGACTGTGAAGGGATTACAAAGAAGATGATTAGTCAAATCCTTTTTAAGGTTATGTGATTTTTTTTTTTTTCCCCCAGGCAAAAGTGGAAAGACCATGGCAATAGCAAGTAAGTGGTCAAGGCAGTGTCTTCTCCCTTCAAAAGACCCAACTGCTGATGAGGTAGAAATTGCATGGTGTGATGTCCTAGTCTTCCTCTGCAGACTCTTGTGAGGACGTTTCTTCAGTCTCTTCCTAGAATACACAAATAGGAATAATAAATACCGTGGTGACCATGCATCTCAGGCTGCCACTTCAGCCATCTCTCACGCAGCTGACAATTACCTCTTGAGCTAATAAAACGCCCTTTACAGCTCCTGTGACATCTAAAGAAGCCACCTTGGGGAGGAAGGGAAGGTACCCTGCTCTCTCATCTCCGCACCTTGCCTTGCCAGGTTTTTCTTCTACTCCAGGAGATGTCAAGAATAAGTATTCTGTGCCATGCTTTGTCATGGGCCTCTTATGGCCCGCAGACATGGGCAGCTAGAAAAGGGAAAGCATTTTGAGCACATACCCAATCTTAAGCAGTTACTCTGGGAAGCCTTCTCCTCCTCACTGGCCCTAGTGCTGCTTCACGTTTGCCTTCAGCAGGCCTGACCAAATGTGATGTTCTTACCCTGCTTTTTTAACAAATGTGCAGTACCTTCCAGGACATGGGTGGTGAAGTGGGGGCAACTAACGTTTCTAATAAAAGGGGCTGTCAGTGAAAAGTTGTTTTCTATCAAACACTGCACATCATCGCCTAAGACAGCACGTGAAAAAGATCTAGGAAGAAGAGGAATTTACCCCCTCAGCCAAGTGAGACCTTTGAAGAATGACCAGCTTAAAACAGCTTATAACAGTCTTCATACTTTAATAGATTTGATTTTCCACATGGCTTCATTTTGTCTGGGTGGCTAACTGACACAATTTATAACTCTCTTCCTTTCCCAGGCCACTACAGTACACCATTCAGCAAAGCTTGCCTTAAAGCTTGCCTGCCTTATACGACCACACTTCCATTCATTAGTGTTTGAAACACCTCAGCTGTGAAGGGCTCCTAAATGCTACCATGTGTGACACTGCTGCGGAGGAGCGGCATCAAGGCAAAACGCAGCGCTTTAATCATAGGCCACTGCTCACTGCAATCCCCTTTCAAAAGGTTTCGACCTCCCCCTGCACCTCCCTGCAAGAAAAGGCTGAAAAAAAAGCTGTAAATCCACGGAATAAACATAACTATAAATGAATGGATGACAGCTTAAAAAAATATAACCATAGCAGCATCAATCCATGAGATTTCACACTGGTTTTGTTTAGTCTGCTTTGGGTTATGTGGGAAAAGTGAAAAGCATGAAGGAAATGCTCCCCCCTCTTCCTTCATGCCCCCACCCCTGCTAAAGCTTGGGCCTCAGATATTTAGGCCAGTAGGTTTATACCTCTTGACAAGGAAACAGGCCATGACCCTGGGGTACTCTCTTGAGCACCAGGCACAAAGAAAGATGTAGCATGATCAAAGCCATGGACAGAGGAGAGAGAGCAAAATCAAGTGTCAGCTGCCCTCTGACCTTGAATTTTCAATTCTTAAATTCCAGATTACACTGATCTATCATACAGATGAACAATTTTTCCCTCACAGCTACTGTCCTCTTGTAGCTGGGTTATATTTGCAGTGCTGCAACAAAAATGATTCTCAACTCATGAAATGATCAAGCAAATTTTACTCTGTCTCTGGTGGCACTGGGGAAACCGAGCTCACACTCCATCGAATCCCATTAATGCACAATGCATTTTTCCTGCTTATCTTCTGTGCAGAATGAGACTGTTACAACATTTCAGTCAAGAAGAAAAATGGTATTTTCAAGCACCTACCGGAGGGCTAATTTGGGCTGCCTGTGGAGAGACACTGCAAAGTATGTTGGTTTGAGCCTTGGTAATTCAGAACTCAGAATGATTGCGGCAAACCTCAGCTCTGCCTCCAAGCCAAGTATTTCAGTTAAAAAATTACGATTGTGGGTTCTGTGCTCTTAACATAATACAGGTAGACGTGTTTTGGTATTTGATGATGATCACATGCTTAATTTCTTACAGCACTGTGGTCAGCCCTGAGCCTCTGATTATCATTTCCTGGAAGACAGCAGCACATGTGCGGGTGCGGAGCGGCAGCTCTCTTTGTTTTATGCTTGGCTTGTCAGGAGACTACTGAAACCTGATGAACTCATTTTCCATGAAGATAGACTTCCGATCATAGAGTAAGAAGGATGGGGGAGAGGCAAAGTATGTGAAAGGACATACTTCAAAGCTCAGCCAGGGTGGCCACAAGAGAGCTCTTTTTAGTTAAAAAGTTGTCCACTAGTGATTTTTACTGTGAATCTCACAGTATTTTTCTTCCTAGTAGCCCTTGCTGTAGTGACCAAGAAAATTAATGAGAAGCTCTTCCTTCATACATATCTATATGTTCTTTTTAATGAAGGAAGTTTCTCTCACCTCCACATGTATGTGCAAATATGTGTACCTGCAGTACTTGGAAGGATGAGAAACTAAAAATCAAGCTAACCCCCCCCAAATATGTAAATAATAAACTAATTATTAAAAAATATTTGAGACTGACAGACTTCAATTTCACATCACTGTTGGGAAATACTTTTTTCATGAAGAAAAGCTTTTCAAAGGGATCAGATTGTTGGTTAATTCCTTGCAAAAGCCTAAGATAGCTCAGTTACAGATGAGTGGTTTTAAGCCAACCTATCATGTAAGTTTCTTGTCAAGACACAGATGGAGACACGATTGCTGCTCTGAAGCGCTTACAATTCAAACAAAGGGATAGTACAAATCAGACATATATGCATGGAGGGACCCAAAGGAAGGAGCAGAGGTTCTGAAAGAGAAAATACAGATGTATAATGCAGGAACAGAGGGAATTTTTTCACTTATGAAAAACTGGTTGCAAATATCAGAAGGTTGTGCAGCTGTGATCCTCAACACAACCTCTGTCTCTACAGCATTCCTCCCCCCCGCCCCCCTCAATTTCCAAAAGATGGAGGGTGGGCCAGGCATTTTGAAAACTGTGTAACCTTCAGAAGTTGAAAACTGGCTCAGTGCTGAGTCATTTCAGCCAGAGATTCACTGAAGTGCATTGCTTGGCACTGTCAGGGCACTGGACACCTCAGGGGAAAGACGCTTACCAGTAGTAAGCACCCTCCAGGCACTTGCAAGTCCTCACAGACCTGTCATAGTGATTTTTACTGTGATAGCCATGCATCATAGCCCCTGAGTCAAAAGTTGAAGGAGGAGCTGGGGTTGGAATTAAATACTTTGTAAGTCCAGATGTACTTCCAATAAAGTTGAAGAGAAGGGAAAAATTAAGAAGGAAAGCATGGTCATTAGAGCAGACATCAGAAATCCAAGTCACTCAGAGTGTGATAGCCATGCAGAGCATGAATTCAGCAACACCATCACAGGATGCACTCAGACAAGAAGCAAAAGTTTCAGGTTACATGGCAGCTTTAATTCACGTTGTTCTCACTTTTTAGGTGCATTCACTGTAGTGGTGAAGGCAGAATGGTGACATGTGTTAATTGACCATAAATGTGCATTGACAAATGTGCAGTTTTGCCTTGAATGGCTACTCCCCAGGTTATTTGCTTTCTGCTGCAGCAAACTAGTGGAGAGGTTGGGCCAGCAGACTGCAAAGAGAAACCTGAGAAAGCTTCAAACCAGGTTGGATCTGGCTAACAGGGAAGCCACAGCCATGAAGAGCTCAGGGTAAACAGGACAAACACTTGAACAACAGGGTGAGTACTCATATGCAGAGCTCAGGCTTTACTCTTGCCGCTAAGAAAATATCCCAGGTGACTCCCCGTGCATCCGTGTGTACATCCCCATACATGTATCCTTGTGGGCTGATTTGCACAGGGATGTGCTGCAGAAGCAGTTTCACTTGGCACATGCTGTCCTTGGTCCCATCCATGGGTCCCATGTACGGGTATGTTTATCCTGAGCTGCTGCAGTGCTGCGTTAGCCGACTAACCAGAAGGACGGACTGAGTTGTCGCGGTGGTGGGTCAGCTCTCAGGTATAAAGGCTTTTCTTTATCAAGTTTTGTAAATTCTTATAGGGAAGTAACCCAACCCCCTGTTCCCCTCCCTCCTTATTGCCTGATTTTTGTGTCACCACGCCCCCTCGAGACCCCCTTTTTCGACCGGTCCCAAGAGGCCCTCGCCCTCTTGGCACCGGGACTCCTCCAAATAAAACACCTTTGGGATTCCCCGGCTGAGGGCCATCTCCCATCTCTAGTGGTTCCTAAGGCCGTCACCCTCCGTGGGTTTGGCTGTGCTGTACCGCAGGGGCGAGAAGTGGTCAGCCAGCGGGTGCTGAACCGCACTGCAGGGGCTCCTCTGAGAGAGGGACCCCTGGAACAAGCTGCTGCCAGCTCGCCCTGCCAACCACGTGTGCCACACTGCAGGACACAGCACGATACTGTGTGACAAACACAGCACAACCGAGCTGTTTCCACCCTTAACTGCTGTAACTGCCCTGTCAGGTGGGGAGCGATGGGGAGCTGCTGTGTCTCCCAAAACAGAGCTGCAAGGCGGCTTTCTCCAAAGCTCCTATGTGCACAGATGTTTAACAGGTCTTTTCTTGAGGGGCGTCGCTGGCAAGGGGCTGGCAGGTGTAGACACAAGCCTGGACCCTCATCTCTCACTGAGGTTGGCCTCCAGCAGGAGACAAAGGACAAATATTTTGCAATGACTCACAGCAGGTATCTACCCTCAGAAGGGCAACTCTGCAGGGGATTGGCATCACTGTTGCTAGCCCTGATTTAACAGCGGTGAAGGTAACAAAAAAGGAACAGGAGGCAGGACAGCAGGTTTCAGTTAGAAGTGCCATCTGCAGTATGTTTATTTGGGCTAGCCAACACAGAATTTTAAAATATGACAACCTTGGTGGGATCTGGTTGCCTGAAGATAGCACCTGAGGCTGTTTTAGATGCCTCATCTAAATATAGGATATCTCATCTGGTAAGATAAGCCAGAAAGCTGCTGGTCTCCTTTATCATGCCCTCCTTCTCTGTGTGGATGCCTGTGATCCCCTGGGACACCCAATGGGCACAGAGCAATTGTGTCGAGATGTGTGGACCCATGAACCCTCTCCAGAACCATAAAGCTGAATCTCTGCTTTGGAAGTCCCCCAGCTGTGGAAAAACAAGCTGGTGTATACTGCAGGAATATGTGAAGTGACAACCACTAGCATGGGCACCTCATAGGGTGCATCAGGAAGAGTGTGGCCAGCAGGTTGAGGGAGGTGATCCTCCCCCTCTACTCAGCCCTAGTGAGGCCACATCTAAAGTGCTGTGTCCAGTTCTGGGCTCCTCGGTAGAAGAAAGAGAAGGAGCTACTGGAGAGGGTCCAGCGGAGGGCAACAAAGATGACTGAGGGACTGGAGCATCTCTCTTATGAGGAGAGGCTGAGGGAGCTGGGCCTGTTTAGTCTGGAGAAGACTGAGAGGGGATCTCATTAATGCACATAAATATCTCAAAGGCGGGTGTCAAGAGGAAGGTGCCAGACTCTTTTCAGAGGTGCCCAGCAAAGGGATGAGGAGCAATGGCCATAAACTAAACCACAACAAGTTTCACCTCAACCTGAGGAAGAACTGCTTCACACTGAGGGTGGCAGAGCACTGAACAGGCTGCCCATGGAGGTTATGGAATCTCCCTCTCTGGAGACATTCCAAACACACCTGGTTCCCTGTGTCACCTGCTCTAGGTGACCCTGTCTTGGCAGGGCAGTCGGACTGGATGATCTCCAGACCTCCCTTCCAACCCAAACGACTCTGTGATTCTGTGATTCATTGCTAAACCTGAGAGGTGGTACCATCCAGAATGGAGCAGTGCCATAAATGATTGTACTTAAACTTCAGCATCTTTTCAGATCAAAGTCATCCCCTGACCCCAAGAGACTTCTTTCCCACAACATCCTGTGCAGGTGAAATGTAACTCTACCTGCTGCCCAAGACCTCCATTTGGCGATCCGCACTTGGTTGGTGCAGACTATTTTTTCTGAAATAACAAGTAGCCAGTAGCAGCCTAGTGGCCTGAAGAACAGACATACTTGGTTTGGTCTTTGTATGTCCTCTGCATTTTTTTTTTTTGGTGGACCCCCACAAACAGATAACAACAAAACCTGATGATGAGACAATTGTTGGTGTTTGAGACGAGCATTCTCCCACCTGCAGAAGAGTAACTGTGGTATTTTTGTAAAAATGTTTGTTCTGTTCTAATACTCTGGGCAAAACTTCAAGGTTAAATGTCTTTGCCCCATGAAACTCACTGGCAGTTCAACTGGCAATTCAGTTTTTTCACCTTCTGCTCATGAAATTCTGAACTGCAAATTTAAAAACTAAAACCCATTTTGTGAAATGAACTGCAGGATCACAGTAATGCCGCATATGGAGCCTCCGAATTTGTTAGAGCTTTTATTTGATAATGAAGTATTAGCTATTGGCACAGATTTTGCTGGCTGCTTTCTAAGCCCAAGGGGGTATGCTTGAATAGATACATCAAAAAGAATTGCTGACAAGAGCAGCTTGCAAACTGTGGACCATTGTCTGCTGTTAACATGTCTGAAATCCCCTGGCATGCAAGCTAATATTTTCAGAGGAGTCCCTAAAATATAGGGATAGGAATAGATGGCTTCTAGCGCAGCTGCCAGGGCCCGGACTCTGCCCAGCTGAGAGAGCGCCATCCCGACTGCTCCGCAGCCAACGCGCCAAACTGCTTTGGAAATTCTTGCAGCACTAACAGGCACCCAGAGTAGGTTTGCTCTGCGTGAAGCTTAGGGTGGGATCTGCTGCTTCGAGCTCTGCACTCTCTGCAGAGCGCACTAGCGAGCTCAGTGACAGGCGTCACTCAGCAGTAAGGCAAAATTTAACTCCAGAAGATGGATTCTGAACTCAAATTGTTGCAGGTGTACTTCACGCGTCGCAATGAAAGGATTTATTAGGGCAGAAGAGATCACCGTGACCCTATACAGAAAAGGCCATACTGCTGGATTACTTCTTACTGCTGGATTAAAAAATGATTTTAAGGAATTATTTCAGTACAGAAATTCTGTATCTAAACACACATAAGTCAGCCAGACCACAAGCAAGCAATTTCTGTGCACTGCAACTGTTAGCATGCTAGAAGGAGCACAAATTCCTTTAGCTTGGTGTCTAAAAGGACAGTTTAAAACTGCCTACAGAGCAGTTCTGAGACCCCCTGCCTCCTCCCAGCACTGTTTCTGCAATCATAGACTAAGTCATGGGACAGCCCTGGGAGTAGTGAGCAGGCAGGTCCCCCCCCCCAAGGAAGTAAAACTTTCAGTACTTAAATGACATTAAATATAAACAAAGAGACAAACAGAGAGATGGCAGCTGATGGGGCAGTTTTGGGTGGAGGTGTGGGGACGGGAAACCAACATTCTTGCTTTAAACGTGTAAGTTCTTATTGACCCAGCCTCTAATACCCCACTTCATTCTGTGAAGATGTTGGTCTTCAAAAGACCACAGATTTGGCCAGAGCACGATGGCATGGCAATACTTAGATACCAGCAAGCAGCCTTGCTGAGCTGCTGCTTAACTTTCCCAATGCCCAAGTGCTTGCCCAAGCTGCCTAATGCTCTTGGGAGCAGTCTAAGGGCTACAAAGTATCTTAAAGATCACTTTGACTCAGTGATGCCGTCAACGTTTTCATGCTCAGATAGGCAATGTATAACAGACAGCAAAAACAAGACTTATCTTCGAGCATACACGTACGCAATAGCACTGGATTGGAAATTCACATGTAGACTTGTTTTGATATCCCCACGCTCTCTGATTTGAAGCAGATATTTCAAGCTGGGTTTTCTACCTTCTAGGAAGAAGCCTCCCGCCTAAACTTTTGTCTATGGAAGGTGCATCTTTCTTCTGTTAAAATCACTCAACTTTTATATAAATAGACAATTATTCTGTGAAAGACAGAAAGGGAGTAGAGAGAATAAAGCAAAAAACTGATGCTCTCCTGCAGGTCACCAGCCTGTGGTTTTTTAGCTGCATAGTTAGTAAGCGAATTAAGTGTGTCCTCTCCTTTTACTGCTGGAATAGCGCTGCTTGACTGGCAAAAAGGCTGCTCATGGGGATTGCTGGATAATACACATCCCCAGCTGTTGGAGGAAGTGAACTAGCTGAGGTAACCAGAGTGAAGGTGCTGGGAATGTGCTGGGACTCAGCTGGTAGAGGTCAGAGAGAGTTAACCATCCTTACACACACAGAAACCACTTCTACAGATCTCTTTCCTCTGCTGGAGAAAGTGTCTTGCCAGGCTTGGCCAAGTTTTGGTCCTTAAGCAACAGGTTCAGATAACTGGAGGGGACCAAGACATTGCCTAGGAGGATTCCCATAGGACAGGACAGGGCAGGATATTCCTCTTTAAATTAGAACAGCTTACTTAAAATATTCTATTCTATTCTTCCTGTTAGATTAAGGGGGAATAGAAAACATTTCTCTATCTCCTAGCTTATCTCCCACTAGGAGAACTGTTTGATACAATGGAGTGATAATGAGTCTCTCTGGTTACTTTGAGAGAAAGGGCTTATCTGACACAGGAGTTTTAAATCCAGGGAGGCTCACGCTGAGAACTTCCAGAAACAGGAATTAGGCTGACTGACATTAAGTTAACCTAAAAAAGTACCTGCCTTAGGTTCTGCCTCTCAATTTCTCTTACAGATGGTCCTGAATGAACCTCAGCTTTAGGTGCTCAAGTTTGTCACGGATTTTAAAGCAGCCCAGAAATTAACTCAGCAATGAGGTTTCTGCAAGGCAGTAAGTTGCTCGGTGCCAAAGCCTGTGTGGCTGAAGCCTTTTGAAATTGAGACTCAGCTGTCTAAGTTACGTCAGGCCAGATTTCTGAAACGCATTTTGGCATCTGAGTACAGCAAGTGCCTTTTTGACCTAAGCAGGTCAAAACACTTTGAAAAAATCTGTTCCCCATGTGATTAAAAGGAGACTGAAAATCTTCAGCAAAATCTGAGTACTGGTCAGAAGAATTCTGCAGGAGTCTGCAAAGCACAGACCTAAAGTGAAAATGGTGCTTGAAACAATTGCGGGTGCTATGCAACACTGACAGAGATGTATTTTGTCTTGGAGAGCTTCAACCCTACAATATGTAAACACTTCTGGTGGGAAGGAAATAAAATATCAAGAAAAAAGAAGGCAGCGGTGCTGCTAGAAACGTATGCAACTGAGCTGGACTGACCCCAACTTTGAGAAGCTGCTCTTACAAACCTCTTGTGGAGGCTGTAAACTGGAGGAGTGGTAAACTGCTCTACATTCACAGCCAAAATCCAGACTGGAGCATAAAGCAAGCCGAGGCTCTAATAACAGTCTCTAATCACTAATACGTATGCCCATAATTAGATGAAAGAGCAAAAGAAAGTGGATGCCAACCTTAAAAATCCTTAGACTCGCCTAGTTCACTGAAATGCTGTGGGTGACTGTGTTAGCTCTGCTTTCTTGTGGCGATGGAGATGGAAAAGCCCAAAAGGATGCTGGAGACCACACAGGTAAACCCGAGCGAGTCTGCCTTCCCCGCGAGCCCTCGAGGTACTTGAAACAGCATCAGTTTCTCTGCATATTTTATGCTGAGTGGCAGAGGAAGGACTACAGCAATGGTATCCCAGAATGGGGTAGGGAAACACTACAGAGGCTTTGAAATGGAGGTCAAACCCACATCATTTACCTTTTGCTCCACCCCTCCCCCCCCAAATTTAGAACATGAAAAGGAAAATAAAGTAAGGCCTGTTAGATTTCTATTCTCCTTTTTTTCCTCCCCCTAAAAACGACCACTTGTTACAGACAGGAAGCAACTGCCAAAAGTTGTTCTCCTTCAATCCTTTATCACTTAAAAAAGCATTGCGGCTCTGACCACGAAGCCACTGGCGGGAGTAGTTTGGGAAGAGCTATCTATCTACAATGATAAATAATAAAATAAAGCGTCTTCCCTTTTGAATCCCAGCTGAGAGATTTTGCCAAGTGATCAAACTTGTCTGAACCTCGGAGCAGCAACTTTGAAGTAATAAGAAAGAGATTGAAAACTTGCAGCCAAGAGCCGCACACACCTCATTAGGGTCCAGCCATGCGGGGAGGCCAAGCGGCAGCCGCCGGGCCCAGCCCCACGTACCCGCTGGAAAGGGGCTGCGGGAAGGGGAGATAAAAGCGCCTTTCACAGTGGAAGCTCACTGGAGACATTTTTACGAGCGCCAGCCCCGAGGCCGAGCGGCCCTTGCCACGCTGCCGGCCGCCGGTGCAGCCGCAGCAGGGCAGGGCGCGCGGGCTCTGCCGCCGCCGTCCTCCTTCCTCTGTGCTCTCCCCTGGTTTTTCTCATCCCTTGTTTTTTTGTTTCTGAAGGAGTGAGTTTAATGTACAGGGCTCTACCTTGCCCTGGCCATTCTCAGAAAAGCCCTCCAAAATGAGAAACATATTTCTTAAAGATAGTGAGTCAGGCTTCCTGAGCCGGTTCAGCACAATTCACATGAGATTTCCTAGCATAGTTCAGAAAACGATTTTTTTCTTCTTCTTAAAAAAAAAGAGCCCAAACCAAAACAAAAACAATAAAGCTTAACAGACTTGTAAAATGCTTTTAAAAATGTCTGAAGATTTTGATCATGGATCTTGCCACACAGACACTGGCAAGGCTGCGTGCTTCCAGCAACGCGGAGTATTTAACTTTGAGAGCTGAAGTTCTGGGTTTAATTTTCAGTTTCAGACTAAACAGCAGGTCTGCAGTGAAAGGCAGGCGACAGCTTCTGAGCACAATGGGGCAATGGAAATGCTTCTCTCGCAAACTTTACTGATTGTGTAACCATGGAGCACCTCTTTGTGCAGATGAAAAAGCAAAATCAGAGACGTTTGTGTTGGTTTTAATAAACTCCCCCCATCCCTTCCCTTTTTTACTGCAAAGAATTCAGCTGCTATTTTATTATGTAATGCTGCAGGCTAAAAATATACCCCTAATTTAAGCCACCTTGCCAATAAATCTACAAATACCAGGTAATCCAAAAAGGGTAGTTACGGTTTAATGACATACTCTACTTGTCATCTTAATATGTTGAACTCCTAAAGGATTTAGAGTGATGCATTTAAAGGTTTTTTTCAACTTCTTGAATATCGCCACACAATCTGGTGGAAAGTGTGAAAAAGTTTGGTCATCCTCAATGCAGAGCAACAACCCAACTTTTCTAGATCCATCTGCACAGCGATCCACCGGACAAAGCTTTTTATTTCTCTAGGCAAGATAACCTGATTCAAAGTGAGTGAGGCTCTCCAATTTAAGAGATAGTGATGATTTCCTTTTGATTATAGAATCTTTTATGGGAATTTATTTTCCAGTTGAACACATCTACATTCTATAATCAAATCCGAGAAGGTATCCTGGTGGAAACGTGTGTTCAAAACATGTTTTCTTTTACAACTGAGACAGATTTACTGCAATTTATACCTCAATGTTAATCTATTCTCCTCTTTCTAAACATAAAAGTATACTAATATAAGTTACAGTTAATGCCTCACTATATAACACAGTTCTCAGGAGACAATTGAAGCGATGTGTGAGCCCCCCAACTTACTGTAACACGTCTTTGCTGTTCTGATTTCAGTTTCCAGAATTTGCCTCAAAATAAGCATGAGAAACAGGGAAGGGGAGGGGGTGGAAGCCATTCACTACCCTGAATCTGATATCTCCGGGGTCCTAGAGCTCACATGTTCCTTCCTTCCAGACTCAAGTCTGGTTTCAATGGAGCTCTCATTTTTCTTCCCACTAATCCTGCCGTGAGATCAACCATTGGTAACTCTGTGAGAAATTAAATACCAGGATGTGGGAAATCTGAGATCTGAATTCAAGCAGAATGCGGGTGATTCATTTTTTTATTTCTCTCATTCTCTTTTCCCATGGTTGTTGTGTGGCAAGCAACTCTTCAAACCTGAGATCAGAGATCGGCCCTGAATAATGTGACTACATTGACAGCGCAGAGGCAAAGCAAGAACTACACTGGCAATATTCTATCCCTCTCTAATATAAGCATTAGTCATTTCTAAAGAGAGATTTCAGCCAACGTTTTCTGAAAACATTCTGGAATTTCCAGAAATGCTTTACAGTGGGATCAGCAGCAGAACTTCATCATAGTGATGCTCACCATCTGCTGGAGCAGACTTCATAAAAAATTTAACATTTCTTGCACTGGGATCCCAATGAAAAAGGATCCATGAGGCAGTTTGCTATGACAATGTGAGTACTACAATGCCCAACAGTCAGGCAGTGGTTTCGAAGGGCTTTTTCCTTCCTCAGTGTGAGAAAAGCACATTTATTTATTTAGGTCCTGTAAGGATGAACTCAAGATGCTTACGAACGCCAGGCTGCGCAAAGATTTATATCCTCCATGCACTGTTTGGACAAGTGTTGATGTCTGAACACCACCTACATATTTCTGTAGCCTTCAACATGACGTGCCTAAGAGCATAATTCTCACTGCATGGTCTACCATGAGGTTGTGATACTCCTGTACTTCTTACTGTCTACTGTCACAGCAGTCCCCTGCCTACAATATCCGATGAGCAATCAATGCCCCTGAGCTCTGAATGGGCCCCCAAACTGCACCCTGCCTGTCACAGATGGTGTTGGTCATCTGGGTTGCTTCACTCCATCTCAGCACTAAGGAACAGTACAGTGAGAGCATCAACGGAAGTGATATGGGATAGAAGCTCCACCAGGAAAAATGGTTTTAAAGTGTCTATCACAGTTGTTTCACACTGATTATGAATCCTTCACCTGAGCTGTCCTCTCTGAACTGCAAGGGAGGAGACATGCTCATAGGTTCAGCCTGTCCATCCTAACCTTAACGCGTGGCACAGGTATCACAGTCTGAGGGACTGCCCAGGGAGGCCGGGTGTCACCCTGGGGTAGCATGGCAGCACTGATTTCAAGGAACTAAATTCACAAAATACAACAAAAGCCCCACAGAGTACTGACAGAGTAGCTGAAAAATTCTCGTTATTCTTTTATTCCAAGACTGTTATTTTGGATGACAAGTGGACCTTATAAAATGCCCCAGATGTCAGGGAAAACCCAGAATAAAATAATATATTGTCTTCTTATTGCTTCCTTCCATAACATGTTCAAATATGTTAATAAGGGCCGAGTATACTGCTCTTTTCCCTAGCCAAACTTTATTAGTGCTGGTATGTGAAGACTGTAACTATCTATCTCAGCAAAAAATTTAATGGACAAAAACTGTATTTTCATTGATCTTAACTTTGATTTTATTTGCATTTACCTCATTACACATCCATCGCTGCATATTTAATTTTTAAAATAAAATTTGCAACAGAATTTATACGGCCCTGAACTGGGACACCAAAGATAGAGCAATTTCCCAGAATGGTTACATAGGTTTGTTTCCCATGTTTTTCAGTGCAACAAATGAGCAAGGATATAACCCTGGGGTATCTGTTAATAATACTTAAGTCAGGAAACAGGATAGCTTTTAGTGGCTTCGGCTGGATGTGAAGGAGCAACAACAATGCTGACTGTTGAAAATGCAGAGCCCTTTATGAGAAGCTCAGGAACCAAGCTCTCAGCAAAAAGCACTTTCTTCCTGTACAGCCTTCTGACACACCTCATCTTTGCTAATTAGCGTTTTGATTATTTTTATTGCTATAAGTCCACAGAGTGATCATGCTGGTAGTTTCAGCTTTCTGGGTATCACTCAGGAAATATCTTTTAAAAATCCCGATTTTCAGAGGGTAGCCATGTGCTGCTGAGAATCTTGTATGTCTCGTATGAAGTAAGATACCCAAGTGTTAGCAGCACTGACTCTTGCTACTCTTGAAAATCTCAGCCAAAATATGTAGCATGTGTATGCAAAAGCAGCACTGTTTAATTTACTCTTGACTGGCATTTTTTAAAACACTGCCCAGCCATGTTCCTCAATGGTGTTTCCCAAGTACACACCACAACTCCTTCTCTTCTGGCTATTATTAGTGAGACTTCAGTTCGTGTCAAATCAGAGCCAAGCTCTGAACTGGATGGAGTACCTCCCTAAACACCTTTTGTGGCCACAGCCATGGGGTCAAACACAAAGCCACCCTGCCCACAGGTGTTGCCTGCCCGTCTCGGGCTTCTTCCACAAGCAAGGAGTGGGGAGGGAAGAGGTAGGGAGAGGTTGAAGATGAGCTTTGCTGGCTTAGGGAAATGTTTCAGCTCACCCCTTCATCCTCCTTCTACCATCAACTGCAACTCCTACTCCCTGTGCTGTGCACGGAGTGGCTCAACAGCTGTAGACCCTGAAGTTTTACATCCCTGTTTTTAGGGTCAGGTCTTGCCCAGCACACTGGAAAAGAGCAGGGACCTGAAAGCTTGTCTGTGTTGAATGGGCAAATGTGTGACCAGTGCTGCATTCAGAAAGCTGCCTCCTGCCCTAGAGTTTCCCTCAGAGGAATTAAATGTTGTGTATTTGAGCTGTTAAGAATCCATTATTGTTCTTGTTCAGACGTGAAGGCTCCTCCTATGTTGAACAAAGTCAGGGCACTCCTGCTCTTTGATTGACTCGTAAACTGGCTGACAAGGACATGACATCTTCAAGTGGCACATTGCAGCAGGCAAGACTGAATCCCCTAGATAGTCCTTGACAAGCCATAAAGAAAAAAAATCTTGCTAAATCAGATTCCTTTTTTGTCACATCAGATTATAAGTGCGTGCACTTTGGTAACTCCCTTATGCAAGAAGGGAGTATCAGCACCTCAGTTTTAGTCGAAGGGGAATCAAGACACTGTGAGACTTGCCTAAAATGGAACTTACACAGCACAGTGCTCAGAACTAATGGTTTAAAAGGAAGCTGTGCTCTCCTGGCACCGTGCTGACTGGGGCACCTCTGCTCCTTAGGCAGTGTATGGGGCACAGTGACAGGCACCCCAGCCTGCCTTGTGGACCACAGGTGCATCAAGCAAGGGGATGCATAACTCAGTCAGCATTTACTGACAGAATTATGCGTCTGAATTTAACAGATCTGTGGACTCAACCAAATCAAATAATGTTTCTCCTGCTTGATCAGTCAGTGGCTCTTTGACCTTCAAATCCTGAGCTGCACTGTGTCTCAGGTTTAGGGAGCAGCACTAGGAACACTTCTCCCCTGGTAGCCTGGAGCGCTTGCTGGGATAGGGAATCGGGCTGCTCCTCAGATATTTCCAATTTTTGACTCTTTAAAAGTGACTGAATACCTCAATATACGCCTGCCTTGAAGGGGTTTTTAAATCCCTTTTCTTCTCTTCCTTTTGGTCATATAATATGTCAATTTTTAAAATTTATTTACAGCCAAACTTCTGGAAGCAGCCGTCTCACAAATGTTCTTCAATCATATCTATGTAGTAAATGACAACCATAACTATTTAAAACCTTGGGTACCTCAGTCTTACATTGATTTGGGTATTTAGGCACAGCATTATTGATTTACATTATTCAGAGTCTATTCAGAAGTTATATCATATAAGTAAGAAAATATTTTCTGTCAGAAATACCTGACCTCTCCTTCTAGCCCTCATTCTTTAGCCCAGGTTAGTGCTTCATCTGTTCATTGGACCGGTAATTGCTTCTGTATTTTCTCCCACATTCTTTTTCTTACTTTATTTCAAAAACCTGCTCTTTTTTTTAAGTCCTCAGACAAATTATTCAGTGTTTCCCTGTCACAATAAGCCCATTATAAAAAAAAAAAAAAAAGGAAGACTGAATATGTCTTCTTTTGGAAACCACATCAGTTGCCACCATCTCGCCTTGAAAAGAGAAAGAAGGTAAGGATGTAAAGCCCAGTGCCCTCCATGAAATTCCATCTACTGCATCCATGAAGAAAGCAAGAGACTTTCCTGATTTCCCATGAGCCACAATATATGCTTGCTTAGCATGAGTTCACATGGTACCAAGAGCCTATGGTACATACAAGATGGCCCCTAGTGTTGCCTTCGGGAAAACATTCAACATTTGCTTTAAAAAAAAAAAGCTATAATAAAAGAATGGTAACTCAGCCTTTACGAGGATGTTCTGGAGTGGTCTATGTAACACATATGCATTTATCCTGTGCTAAAGCACAAAATTCCATGTATTATTGGAAAAAAAAGTTTTATCTCCCCAGGATCTGACTTTTCAGGAGTTTCCCCTGGGAACATATCAGTAAACACAAAAAAGCCCACGAGACACAACCGAGCTTGCTGAACGCAGCGGAAAGAGCAATGACACCCCAGGGCACTAGGTCAACTTCCAGGGCAGAGATTGTTCAGTATTGCTACAGCTGAATAAGACTGCAGTATTCCTAGGTTCGCGGGACACAGGGTGGCTTTGGACAATGGCATTCACTCTCTCGGACGCGTGTGTGCACCTGCTTGGATTTGCCATTCTGTCTGTGACACTGGAAGCTTCTTTTCAACCTGCGAAAGTGGATCTCCGAAGTATTCCTACCACATTTCTGTCTGCCATTTCCCAGAAGGGAACAGGATGAGTTCACACATGGTGGCTAGCACATACACAGAATGCCCGAAGCCTGTGGAAGCGCAGATTTGTTGCACGGCACAGAGAGACGATGAAGGATGCGCACCCTGGGGTGTGCCAGCATGCCGGTCCTGCCACAAAACCCCACGGGCCCCAGGCTCAGCTCTGCTCACAGCCTGCAACTTTGTGGCTGCAGAGCCTGTGTGATGCTTCTAGCATTTACTGTGTCCTACACTGAGTAGACATATGCAATAGAGGCAAATTGAGGTGTATATATATATATTATGACGAATTCACATGCATAACTGTGTCGATACCAACACTGAGAAATGAGTTAACAGGAAAAAATATAGGAAATGCAGATCTTCTTTCCTATACAAAATAACACTTCTTTTTAGTGTTTATTCTTGTTGGATTTGATTTTTTTGGGCACTGTTTTAAAAGTATCTACTACATTTAGCATTGGGTAGAGAAGTATGCTTTACATGTTCTTTTGGTGTACATTTTCTGTACACTTTTTTGTGTACACTGTTCTGTGTACACTTCGCGTACTCTTCTGACTGATACACTTTTATTCTGATCTATACAACTGTCTTTCTGACTGGTATGCTGTCTTTCAGACTCAGATACAAAGGGTTTTCAAGGATTTGAGATTTTAAGAGAGATAATAAGATTTTCAAAGGGCTGTTCTACGTTCATTATATGTCTTCTCTGCAGAAATGATAATAATAAAACATGTCCTGCTTCCAGAAAATCTTGATAGCTTTCATTGTGTTTTCCTAAAAACATCTATTTCCTTCATATTACTTAAGAGTGTAATTCCCCCATATGGCTGAGTCAACAGCTGCTACAAAGTGCTTAAAAATGAGGAAATGGAGACATTTCTGTTTGGACTGTGTATTTGCACACCTCGGTAAAAATATTACTACGTCATGACTGTGAGATCTGGCTGTACATTCTTTGGAGACAGAGCAGATTTCAAAGAGCCTTGTTTTGAGGTTTAGGCAAATATCTACGTGAAAGTGCTAAACTTGTCAATGTCACGCAGTTATGCTGGCTCTTTTCTTCATTTCCCCGAGGAAGTGTGAGAATATGCATCAGTGATCATCACAAAGACGTGAATAGACCACAGTATTCAAAGGTTTGTATTAACGATATGGGTGTGTAGATTTCCAGTGGATTTTACTGCAGCTATTTACTGTCTGTGTGATGCTAACTCCTCAGAGCTTTGGCAATGTTAAAGACATTGCAGAAGTTTACATAAACATCTGTATGGCCCTAAACTGGACAGCTGATACCCATAAAGAGATTTAGAACACGGCAGAGCCCTGTACGATGCTTAAAATCTGGGAAATGGTGATAGGAACAGAGCTGTTATTTGCAAAATGAGAATTTTATCTGGTCCTACTGCTTCCGTATTTTTAAAAGTGACACAACACAAGAGACATACTTGCTAGCAGCAATAACAAGAGTAAGAGTGATGTAGACTAACACTCATAGAAATCTTTGAGAATACACCTAAAATTCAAAGCACAAGAGAGCACCCAGGGACCAAACCTGAGCAAGAGTTTCTGCCGCTTTTACCGAGGCAGGCTCACCATCACGCAGCAGTTCTTGACTCTAACCTCTCACAGTCCCCACCAATGAAGAAAGGATACATTTCTAACTTAATCCAGACTGCCACATGGTAAAGCCATCTGGGAGGATATTTTGAAGGAAACAGATGGAAAAGGAAGAGATTCCTCTGAATGTAGTATAAGATTTACATTATCCTCCATGAACTTCCATGTAGTCCCCATGTTTATATAATTTATCACTATTTCCTTAGACAGCTCAGATTAGAAAGCCTGCATGAGCTCATGTTCTTGCTGTTAATTCTGAGTCTGAACCTCCCTACTTTAAAGGGAAATTAGGTACTATAAAAAGAAATCAGAGAAAGGCAACCAGACCTGAGTGAAACCCAGCAGCATGAAGTTCTTGATCATCCCAGGAAGCACACTGTTTTACCTCTCCTCCTTTCAGCCTCAGGAAGACACTGTCACGAGCATTTGCTAACAGTGATAAATTTTTGTTCTTTGCCATGCACCTATACCAGCAAAACTGCAATGGTGTGGTACCGTAAGCGTGAGAGTAGGGCCGGTTGAAACCAGGAAGAGTTGAAGTTCAGTGACTTCACTGAACACCCTTTCATCGAAGGATCCACACCAGAAATGTTGTCCGTGTAAAGACATGGCATACAAATAATTTAAAGTGTTCTGTCACTAGTCAGTTGTGGTAAATGGAGAGATCTAAACAGGCTTCTGTCTTCTTTCATGCATTCTTCTGTGCCTCCTCGCTTTCTGCACAAACACTTCCATTACTAACGGGAACGTCAAAGGGCTTTCTTTTTTCTCTCTCACTCTGTCTCTGACTACAGAGATGCTGCTGAGGCACCACTGCAGCAGTGGTGGCATCCAGCTGGTTGACACACTCTACAGCATCCCTACCAGAATCACTGCTGACAGCAAATGGACAGGAAAACCCATGTGGGGAATGCTGGTGCTTCAGTTCAAATGCCTACATCATCTTGCCATCAATTAAATCTGTCATTACCTTGCTCTTCTACAAAACAACAGAGTCCAGGTCCCCTCCTTGTCCTCCTACACCCCAGCCCAGCTTCAGTCCCAGGTATTCTTCCTCTCTCTCGCACCCAGGGTTGCACACAGTCATTGTGCAAACAAAACACTTGCAGCAGTCGGTGCCTGGGGAGCTTGAAGACCTGGCGGCACCACAAGGCCCCTCTTCCTGCTGACCTCAGTAGGATTGAGCTGTGATACGTACCAGAGGAAAAGGCAACACTAACAGCCTTCGGGGAGCCTCTGCCTCCTGCATTTGGCCTCCTCTATGCAGCAGGGTTTAGCTTCCCCAGGTGCCACAGAGGAGATAGCTGGCTTTGTGCCCACCAGCAGATTTACTACCATGTTGTAGTAGGAACAACCTGATTGTAGCAGTAACATTTGAAGGATATAAGCAAGACAGGGAGAGGAAATATCTTCTATTAGAACAGCTTGGTGTGTTTTGAATTGTGTGGTGTAGTCAGATTATACATAGTAAGTCGCTTAAGACTTAGGCTGTGTTTTTTGCATAAACTGGCCTAACAAAAGACATTACCTCTCCTTGCAAAACTTAACCTCACTTGAAAGTACTACTGCATTCATCCTGTGTGTTATCTCCACCATTCAGAGACGTTAATATTATTAGCTGTGCCACGGATTCATCATTGCTGCAACTGTATTGATTTCTTTTGTAGAAATCTGATTCCTGCACATGCTTTGGAGAGTCACATCATTTTACCCCTTCAACTCATGTCTAGGATGTTTCCTGTTTCTTATGCAACAGCTCCTAATTCAGACTGCAGTTGATATTATGACAATGTACACTGTATAATAATGTATTAGAATGATAAGGTGGGGAAATGAAAGTATTATTTCTTTCTGAAAGCAGACCTCTTTCCAGAAGAGCAATGGACCCTTTATGCTCTTGACTCAGCCATCATTCATTGGTACAGCAGCACAGCCCATGGACTCTGCTGAGCAGTGATGGACTTGCTCCCATGCCCAAAGGTTTTTCTCTGTTGGTGCACTTACAGCAAAGTGTCAGAGTTAGGTTCTTGTGGTTTTTAACACAAGGCAGGCTGGGAAAAGAAAATGAAGCGGATTGTAACTGCAGTGTTTGACTGGATGACACCTTGTGGCTTGCATTTTGTTCAAAGTGTTAAAAAAGAGTAATACTATCCAACACAAAAAGTTCAAATGTGTTAGTCTTTATGATGGATCCAGTCTAGTCACCAAGCTCAGCCTATTATATTTTGTGGATTCAGAGAACGCTTTAGAAAAGTAGAGAGACGGGTTTTATGCATATGCCCATCCTTGCTGTAATGCAGTTCCCACCTATCCACATTCAGGACACACAGGGATATTTATTACATGCTGGACTCACATCACGGAGGTGTGCATGTGTGTCTGCATTATCACTGCAAGGTGACCAATGCAGAAAGAGGACAATTCTGAGCAGGCACTGTCCACTGCTTCCTCCTCTCTTTCCCAAGGGCCACTGCATGAATTGTTCTGCTGGTTGTGCCCAGCAAGCCGATAGCTGTCCTCCAGCTCATACGATTGATGTATTTCCCTTCTTTCTTTACAGTACAGGAGGCCAGTTGAAATACTGAAAAATTATTTCACTTAAAGTAGCCTAAAGAATTCAAATTAGTTTTTCTTACCTGAGCAGGCTTCTTTTGAACCACTTGTTGAGGCTGAAAAGTAAAACAAAGGCACAGTGAGAAACAAAATTAACTGAGAGCACTTAACTGTGATTTTACGAGTGCTAGGAAAAATATTTTCAGCAATAGAAATAAAACACAGGAAAAGCCTACATTCAGAAATGGGGAGATGAACATACCCAGCTCTCACACCCAGCCTCTCCTATGCCTATCTACAGCTTTGCTCTGAAGTATTTCATACTACTGGAGATGAAGAGGAGTATGTTAAGTTTGTACAATTAAAACCAAGGTGAAATCTAATTTAGCATGTTACATCTTTCAGCTCTTCTACGGTACTGCTGCCTTAACTTATCAGACCATGGGACTGGCCTGATTTTATAACTAGATTTTGTTGTCTCCACTGCTGCTGCTCTCTTGTGACACTCTCAGCTGTGAGTGGAGTGTCCTGCTTTGGGGACGCCCTCCCTCCTCATCCATGAGCAGAGAGAGTCAAAGCTCAGGCAGAGAGGTGAAGGACACATAACCCCATTCCTGAGCCACAGCTTCCCACTTGATCAAAGCCACCCTTGCCAAAATCAGGACACTGGGATGGACAGTGGTTCCAGCCCTTGGAAGCTCTGGTTCGAGACCTTCAGCTGCATGACGCTGTGTTCACCCTTGCAAGCCTACTGGTGTGATTATGGGGATGCCCATTATCAGCTGGATTGGGTGTGTCCACCTGCCTATGCAGGACCTGGTGGCACAGCTGTGGATTCTCAGCAAGTCTCCCTCCTGGCTGCTCTCACCCGGGACTGGGAAACACAGTCCTCGCATGAGTAGGAGACCCACCAAGGTGCCGGTGTGCTTCATCCCCACCTGGGAGAAGAGGAGTACCGATTAAGGAACAAATACAGACGTGCTTAAAATACACCACCACTGCCCAGATGATCTGATGACCCTTGTGGGTGCTAGGAGCAGCACAGAACAATAAGACCACAGATAAAGGATGAAATCCTGACACAGAGAGGACAAAAAGGCTTTTCTTACTTCAGTGGGACAAAGTTGCAGCCTGGCCCCCTCCCCCAGACTTTCTGTTTTCAAAGTACATGAATCACATCCAATGATTTTCTTCCTGCCCTTCCTTCCTGCTTTTTCCTAATCCCAGCCATGATTTTAGTGCCTTGCTTGGGCAGAAGCCAACATGCCATCCCTCTGCATGGCCAAAAACCTAATTTTCATGACAGTCCACTAGGAAATAACTGGAATACTTCTGAATAAGCAGTTTAGTGTAACTGGCCTTTCAGAGCAATATTTCAGTGGGAAGGATCAATGAAAATGTAAATTAAATGCAACTGATTCAATTCAGACTGCCCACCACAAACGTCCCATTTTAACAAGAGATGCTTTGTTTATTTTCAGTCTTTTTCTAACTCAGCGGAATCCTACTGCTCTTATATTTTTGTATATAACAGGCTCCAAGTTCTGCTCTCAAATAAATATGAGAGAAAAAACTATGTGATGACTGGGTCTGTCTTTAAACTTCAGGGTGGACCCTTTCCGTTTCCATTAAATTCCCTCGCATTGGAGAAGCTATTATCAAGGCACACACTTTATTGATGCCTTCTCCAGGTGGACTGCAGGCCCTGAACTCATTAATGGACATTTGCAGCCCTTGGACAAAGGAATGATTTGTTTCAAAGGAATCTCTCATAATTACAGAACTCATTGAGCTCTTCTGTAATCTGCCAATACTGGTTTTTCGCTTTCTTTTCTTTTTTTTCTGCCTGTTGATTACACCTGCACACGTGTTTATTCCCAAACCACATGAAATCCACAGACGTTTTTAGAGGCCGTTTTCTCCAGCTCAGAAATCCTCATATATTTTGGCCGTGCACTCTGTGTTCATGTGACTCTCACTCACTGTAGCTCAATGAAATCTTCTGAAAGAGCTGCCAACTCACCAAATTTTCCATGAATTAGGTCCTGACACTTCAATGAGAGGAAAGACAATGTCTGAAACAAGGCCAGCTCTGGCTTTCTGCCTAGTATGTGTCACAGTAATTCTACCAGCTGCCCTTCTACACAGCAGTTCATACTTTTCAGACCACCAAAAAGCCCCTTGAATACTTTCAGTGATAGCTGGGGCTTGAGCTGCCAGCATGTTTTCCCAGCCTCTGGCACCCAGTGGCTCTGGACTGGACCTAGAAAGTTTTTTTTGTGTGTGTGTGTTTTGTTTTGTTATTTTTATGAATGGCTTCCACAGGGGACTCTGACTCCAGCACAACCCTATCCAGCCATTCATAAAAAGCAGAGGGAAAATATTGTACTTTGCCCAGTTGGAAATTGTCTCTGATACTGACCAAGGCTTTCAAGAATTTTAGTCATTCAAGACCTTTGCTATCGTAGTGCTTCATGTCGAGAGCTCCTTGGCAGGGCTCGCTTACTGCCGGCTAGGCTTCCCCCGGACTCGGGATCTGCAGTTCAGCATATGTTACGCTTTCTGCCTTAAATGGAAGAAGCTCAGCTATGCAAGCCCAGCAGCAGGGCTCAGTTCCTCTGCCAGTATTAGTGGCACACACCAGTGACACGCTGGGAGCCGTGCCCACTCACGTCATGTTGAGGGCTCCGGCTTGTGGCAGCTGAATCACTGCAAGTGCCAATTTTCAAAGGCATTGCTTTTCCTGCTTCAGCCTGGCTGAGTGGGAAAGGTGGCCGGACATATAAACCCAGTAAGGTCCAGTCCTGTGAGGACTGTAGTATCTGCTCACTTAGCTCACCCTGACAAGAAGAACTGAGGTGTTCAGGAATAACAAGAAATTTCCCACGCACTCCTTTAATTTCTTTAACTGTTGTGGATGTGATGCCTTTGCAACCATTTTGACACACTACAGGTACTAATGCTTCAACTTGCTAAACTTTGTGTTCTCTCAGTTAAGAGATCTTTTCAGGGCTTTGAAAGTGACACCTCTGATTCACAAGTGTTGCATCTGCATGTTCGATTAACTGGAAAGAAAGAGAATCTGCCTCGGTTACAGAAAAGACTGGAAATATAAAATAGCCATGGACAAGAGACTTTAAATAGGTGCTCTGGAGCAAAATAAAGTTGTAAGCAAGAAATGAGAGCTCTGAACTATTATTTATTGTCCCTGCCAGGTGCCTGCAGAGTAAGATGGCAGAACTTCTGCTCTGTCAGAGCCTCTCTCACTTATGCCAGTGATCTTAAGAGGAGCTTTGTGCAACACAGCCCTTTCACATTTCATTTTTATCCTAAGTTTGGACAACAGCTATTGTACACTGCATGGACATCGCCTGAGGTTCCATACACTCGAGAGCAAACTTCAGGGGTTTTTATATCATATGCAAATACAAGTCAACACTAGGTATCTTTTTAAAATATAGATGAGACAGAAAGAACAAGTGACAAGTGTTGGAAAAATCCTACGATCAGGTCATTTAAACGTCTATCAAACAAGAACAAATCCAAAATGCAGCAGTATTTCCTCTGCCGTGCTTAAAATATTAAGTATGTGAGCTAAGGCAAAAGATAATAATTTAAAACTTGAGGATAATATTCCTAACTTTGAACAGGAAAAACCCCACAAAATGCCTGAAAAGGAGAGTACAAAATGTTTTGATGGTTTTATCTTTACTGTAAGTTTTGAATGTTCAAAGCCCAACTGTTTATCTTCTACATTTCTTCCACTCCTTCTATGCCACACATCCCTCTTTTTTTTTAATTTTCAAATTCTATTACTTTACTTTATGTCAATATCTTACATGTATCCTTACAGCTTATACTGGTCAAACAATTTCTTTGCTTTCTATATGAGAATAAAAGAGCAGCCTCATGTGATGAGTTCATATTCATCTTGTACCAGCAGCCTAAAGTTGTATCAAATTCAATTTGTCACACTTCTCATTCCCAGGAGCCCTTCTTGCCCCGTGACTTTTCCTAGTGTTATAAAGCTAAGGAAGGAAAATGGAAGGATAAGGGTAAATCTATGTCAACTAGTATGAGCAATGCTGGAACGCATTTTTAATGATCAGAAATAAAAGCACTGGTTTGAATGCAAATCATCCCCTCACTGCTATGTCTAAAACTCCAAGGGCAAGCTGCACACGCACAGTGCTCTTAGATTTTGTGTTCGTGTCTTCCTCTTCAAACTGAGTATTATGAAGACGTCTGACTGATGCGGCTTGGCAACAGTGACTCTTTGTTTTTTTCCAACAGCCTGACACAGATAAGAGATTTGCATGGAGGTAGCTCTGCTGGCGAGACTAAATGACCATGATGGAAACTAATACCCAGTTAGGATGACATTTATAGTGCTGACAGCTCAGTGTTGTGCAGAGATCATTAAAATAATTTCATAGGTCATCCAAACACTTGTAGTTCTAAATTAAAAGATGAGTAAAACCATATTTAATCTTTTTGTCTACATAGCCTTGAAAAATCAGGAAGTTCATATTATACCAGTTGAAACCAATATAATCCAAAATAAATCATGTCTTACAAGCAGTTCCATATGACAGCAGAGTAACTACCATTCTGCCCTACAGCTTTAATTGGTTTGAGCCCAGCCTTTCTCTCCCTCTTCCAGCACAGAACGATACAGCGCTGGGACCAGGGGCCCACACAGCCTGCCAGGAGACCCTCACCTTCCAGCAAAAGCCACTTGCAGCTCCCTGACCATCAGCAGAAATCTTCCTGAAATTGCACGGGACAATGTGCCTGCCATTCACTCCTCAGGTCCAGGTATGCTCATGGCTTGCTTTAGTAATAATCTCCCTTTCGAGGCAGTAGCAGAACTGCTTTTTTATCCCATCAGTAGTGAGGGGGCTTGTGTTTTGGAAGCACAGGTCACGAATTCTCCTGCCTCCATCACATGTTTGCAGTCAACTGGCAACCGTGGTGTCTGTGTATGCACACTGCTGTGGGTCATTAGAACCTAACAGCAAAACCATCTGGCCCTTAGAGTTCAAAGGAGATTTCACAGTTCTCCGTGCAGTCTCATAAATGAGGCTAATGGTAATCTGTGGAGAATTCTGGCAAAATCTGTGAAACTATTCTTTATTTTCTATCCTACTTGGCACTCCTCTGAGTTTTTAATACAAAGTCAGATCATTGCAAAAATATTTATTAGCTTTTAAACTGACCTTCCCTGACTGATGCTGGAAAAGCCTGCAACATGTTAGAAGCTGCACCAGTCAGTTGATGACAAAGAGTATTTCTATTCCACTTGTCAGGGAGAGCAGAGAGCATCAGCATTTTCCAAGCACACAAAGTGACTTTTAATAGTTATTTGACCAGCACAAAAATTTTATATTCAATTTGGCAAATTCAAAGCACACTGCTTCAAACGACTCTTTTGGTAGTCTTAAAATTCAGGCAATGGCACATATATCCAGTTATATATGGTTATATATCCACATATATATATGTATATATCCAATGGAAGTCAAGAAACTGACTTCATCAGGGTTAGGATTTCATATGTTTTGTTTACAGAAAGCTACCCTCACTACAAAATATCTGTAAGCTGCTTCATTTGGAATGGTTTTATGTTCTGAGAGGAATAAAACAGTGAAAGAAATGTATTTAAAAATCAAATTCTGTTTTCTTTTGTGCTCATACAATCCATTATTTCTCAGTTGCTTTGACCCAGCCTTACTCCCACCATTACAGATCTTGACAAGTACAAATTTAATGATTAGAGCAGGAAGGGAAACCCCATCATTTTTATTCATCTGCTAGCTGAACTGTTAGTTCAAGCCCAACAATATTCCAGTGAGTTTATCAAGGATATAATCAAAATTCAAAGCACAGTAGCTTTGATAGATGTTCTTGCTAGATGTTATTAATTCTTATAATGTTTCAGATGGTATTGGTTACATTTCCATAAAATACTTAGGGCAGTGCAGCTTATGAAATACCCATTTAATGGGCCTTGTATCTGTGTTTCAGTACAATAAGCAAAGTTTAAATTGGTGTTCTCCTCTAAAATCAATACAGCTTGTCAGCAGAAGGATCTGCTGTCACTGACTGCTCTTCTTCAGAGTCACTGCTGCTCTGTGGGGTTTCCCTGTTGCTTCATTATCATCCGTCACGCACTTGATAAGCTTTCCTCATGCATTTTGCTTTAGTTTGGCACCCTGTGCATTTTTCTGCTAAAATATGAAGAAGTATTTTCTGTCTTTCAGAATAATTCTAGCACACAGTTCACCATTGAGGTTTCCTGAATATACACCTAAGGAAACATGAGCTGGCTCTTTTGTCTGGCAAACGTCATATGTGTCTGTCTATTTATAACTCCCTACACAGACAGACTATTGAGAAAGCCAGAGGGGAGGTTTCAGTCATTCCTAGCTATCGTGTAAAGAAAAAACCTTACATTTTAGAAGACAGAAATAAATTATAAGTTATTTGCAAAGAAACTAAGCCCTCATTATTCAGGGATAAACTGACCAGAAACTATTTAGCTTTATACCTTGCAGACCCGTCCAGACAAATAACTATTGTGCAACTGTTTATCTCCAGACTATCTTGTCTGTTTGGACACAGCAACTCCCGTGTTCACCTCCCATTTCTCTTGGCCCATGTGGAAATGATTTTTGGTCATTGCTAAACAGGCTAGATTTGAATTGATGACCTAGAGGTGGAAAGCACTGTATCACATTACAATCTGGTTCCAACTTTGATTTTCGAGTCTTCTCTCTCTTCCTGCTCAGGCACCTCCCACTATACGGACTGAAAATCCAGGGCAGTTTCAGCTGCAGAGGTCATTCCCAGCGGAACCTCTCCACAGAGCTGATCAGAGCTGCAGGACTGTCAGCAGTGGACTCATCTCTGGACCTGACTGCCAGGAGCTCCCGAATCCTCTTGACCTTTGCATTGATCTCCAGTGAAGTAACAGAGTAAATAGCATAGGGAAGTCCCTAACAAGCCAACCTGCTGCAAAATCCGCTCCTGTTTGGAAAGTGAACTCTGAACTTCAGTGGTTTTGTTCCAAACGTAACTATTGTCAGATAACATTTCTCTTTATGGCCTCTGATGTTCACTCTTCTCAATTTTAAGGTCACAAAGACATCAACTAATTCAGTAAAGTGTCCTTGTGTCATTTAGAAACCTGAAATACATGCAGCCCATTTTCCACAATGTAGGCTTAGATACAAACAATCAAATCAATTTCCAGGCCTATGAAAGCTTCTGCCAGCAATAGGTCCAAGCCTAGAAGCAGGAATGGAGAAAGAACTGAAGGGGCAGTGATGGAAAACAAAGGGTAAACTGCTCCACTGGGCAGCCCTGGGATTACAGCAGTGTCCCAGCAGTATCAGGTGGTAACTCTGTCCCTGGCTGTACACCTCCACCACGGTGATGGTGCAATGGCCACGCCACAGCCCAGACCTGTCCTTCTTCTTAAGAAGGAGGATACTGATGAAAATACAGAATGCACTTCCCTTGGCCCTCAGGCACCTTCACCACTCTGGAAAGGCAGCCATTCAAGCTACCTCGAAGGTAGTGAGATTCGAGACAAGCAGTCTGTGACCTGCTTTGGATATTTCCCAGTGGGAGCCTGTAGCATGTCTCTTCAGTTTAGCTGCATACTACAAGAGCTGCTGCCTCCAGAGACTTGCACTTCTTGCTTTAGTGAGACACATCTCAGCCAGAGGAGGACAGCAGCAGAGTGGGCACTACGGGAAGGCAGGTGCAGGAGACTGTGATAGGCGTAGAAAACCTTCAGACTTCACCAACAGGAGAAAACGATCCAATCCAGGACCTCTGCCTGGCTTGTATCTATGCCACCTTTCCTCCAGACTGCCTAGAAGGAAGAGACCTGGGTTGTGCTACTTCCTTAACAACATCTGTTATGTGGCAGAGGACGAGATGGGTGAAGGAAAGAAAGCTCCCAGCTGCACAGCACAGACAACTGTAGGGCAGTGCTTGAGGCTGGCTGCATTCAGGCACCGCTCAGCTCACTGAGCACAGACACGGCACTCGGTACTGGCAGCAAGAGCTATCTGCCCCCTCATCTGCACAAACTGGGGTAAGGATACAAGGGATCTTAGGCAGCCATTTTCGCACAGCCATTTCTACTCCTTCAGGGATATAAAGCATCTTGTACAGAACTTACGTGGTCAGTCCCAGGCACGGCCCTCAGCTCCTGCAGCAGCTATCCCCTTCCCATCCAACCCATTGCCTCCCTGACCTCCCATTGCCCTGTGATGGCTGGGCAGGGTTTTCCTCCAAAGAAAAAGCACACAGGGCAAGGAAGGCAAATCGACTGTGCCTGGCTGATTTTCTGCAGCTGAGGATCTGGCCTGAGGCATTTCTCTTGAACTTCTTTGTCTGAGCAGATCCATTGGTAGCCACATGGTTGGCTGGGGATGTTTTTGTATGTCTGGGATATACAGATGTCTGATAGCTGTCTGTCTATCGAATAGATTTGATAATTATTACTGCCTCCAGGACACTGATGCTGCTAAGAGTGTCTGTCAGAGTCCAAGCAGAGACTGCTGACATTCTGGCATAGTTTCATAAAGAAGTCAGTGTCCAAAATAGAAATACATTTTCCACGTACTTGAAATATACCAGGGGCTTGGTGGCGAGTTGTTGCAATTAATCCACTTCCTGGCTCGATATATTTTGGGATCATTCTGGTGTGTGGTATGTTAAATACTGAACTCAGTTCATATTCTTATTTTTAAATGGAAATTACATTCATTATGTCCAAAGGCATGATTTCTAGGTCCTTCTTGCAAAGCAGAAAAAAACCCCCCACCATTCCATTGCATTTCTGGTGTGATTTTACTCATTAACCGTAATTTCATCACATGCATCATTGTGAAATCCATGCAACACAGTAATGTATTTTAAAAGGTAGCAGCAAACAGCTTTTCTTTTTTATCTAGCTAGAACCCATTTAATAAAAGATTGCAAAGTCAACATCTATCCTATTGCCAATATCCTACTGTCAGCCTCTCAACAGCAGCACAAATATGAATAGTGTCTGAGTACACATGCTTCCCTTGGTCTGAAAGGGAGCGAAAAAAGGGGAAGAGAGGGAGGAAGAAAGAGATTCTGCTCTTTATAATCCTGGTGTAATTTTGGAGTTGTTCTATTTACGTCCCTGGACAGACTCTGAATTTAACCCAATCTAGGAGAGAAGAATTTGACTGTAATTTTACAGGACAATTACCTGACTGTCTAGCTACAGTTATTTAATAGTCTTTTGGAAGCTACATGTGACCTAAAGATCCTATTTGTTGCTTGGATCTAACAATGAGAACATCAAAGTTATGTGTGTAAGGTATGCATGCAAATCCCCTGCAGATTTTTTCATAATAGTACTGAAACCTGACACCACATCAAGAATGCAGCGCCTGGAGCACCCTACTACAGCCCCACTCCCTTGTAAAGCTTAACGTGGTTTCCTTGCTCACAGAGCTCCATCCGCCACTTGGAAAGCAGCCTGCTTTTAAATGCTAGGGTAGCTAGGGAGGGCTTGTGAACATTTTAGCAAATGCAGGTCGTTTCATAGAACAGGACTGATGGATATGGATTCTCAGTTCCCAAAAACTCACCCGTATTTTGTTGCTTCTGTTGCTGAAGTGACAAAACCTAATTTTTCACGCTGCAAAAAAACATAGCTAAATCCTGTCCTTGGCTAAATTCTGTCCTTAGTTCCAGAGTCTACTGAAAGAGCTAAATGCTTCCATCTTCCAATTAGCTACATTTTACTGCGCTTGGAACCTGTGCGGTTTGGGACATGCCAAAAATATACCAGTTGGTAGTATCCATGGCTAGGTGGTCCTGGCAGCAGAGGTGAAAGCAGCTTGCTGGATGAAAGAAGGAGAAGGAGAGCTGGCCTCCAAATGCTGCTGTAGTTGGCACAGACAGGCACTCCCTTTCTGGGAATTAGGTGCACTGGGTAGATCGAAGCCTGTTTTGCAGCTGAATATAATCCAGCTTGGTGAGATCAGGTATTATATCAGCATCAGATCACTTACCAGCAGCTGCAAGATCGTTCTAGCATTGGCAGCGATGTGGCCAAGGATACTCTGATACTCTAGATATTGACAGGTAAGGGTGATGGTGTGGAGCGAGGTCCTTCTGCTGGTGGTCAGCAGGCTGCTCCCAGGCATCTAAACATCCCCACGTTCCGCGGCCGTGACTCCCCAATCACAAGCGAGAATTTCTCCTGAGAAAGGACCCTGGGAATATGACAGTGTGCCTTAAGGCAAGCCCCATGGACACCAGAGCTGCTGGGAGCCCATTGCTCTTGCAGGCCATCCCCATGGCCAGCAAACAGGTCACCAGCAAAGGAAGGACAACAACTGGAGGAGGGGTGTGGAAACAACAGTATTGCTTGTATCATCATGTGTACACCTAGAAGCTTCTGGAAATCTCTGGCTAGTAAGGAACAGTGCTGGGAAGTTTTGGTTGGGTTGCATAGTGGGAAAGATGCAAAGGGATGGGATGGAGGAATGAAAGTGGCAAGGAGAGGTGGCAGGAAAGAGTGGGACCAAACGCATACCACCTTCTCTTCTTACATACAAATGGGAACAAGGTCTCTGCACTGCCATTTATGTGCAAGGAGCTGAGAGGAAAATCAGAAACACATTGTTCATATTTCTTTTTGCCCACCAAGCTCACAAGATGGCTGTATTGTTGTCATACTTTTGGCTTCTTCCATGCTCTGAAAGTGTGTGCATTACTGACATATTTTGAGGGTTTTGTGGCATTTTTAAAGAGCGCAATTGGGAAGTTTGGTTAGAAAGTAATCTTTTTAGGTACCAATGGATTTTTCAGATTTTAGGATCAGATGCATTTTTGTAGGCTTTATGGTAGTGCTTCATCTTCTCAGATCACAAAAAAGGACAGCAGAAATGCAAAGGCCCTGGAACTGTACTGCCCTGGGGAGCGGAGGTTTCCACCCCACCCGCAAGGCTGATGCCAGCAGGATGCACAGGATGTTCCTGAAGAACTCCAGCCATCTCTCTGCACAGCAATCCGTGCAGGAGTGGGTCTGCTTCAGCCTTTTGGCTGGAGGCACTGGCAACAGGACAGCCAGGACATTCACTGTTTATAATATGAGCACTTAAAAAGGGTGGGAGACAGTGATGGGATAAGGAGTTGCCCATGCCACTTTGCCTTTCGTCACCTCTCAGGAATGTCTGCCTTCGGGGCTAATTTAGATACATTTACATAAGAAATGTGTGGCCTTTTCGGCCACATTTTTTCACTTTAATTTCTGCCTGCCCTTGCTGACACGTGCCCTTGGCAATTTGTGGTTATTTTTCTCATTCTGCACTGTAGAATTGTCCTCTATTACGGTTTTTTCTTTCATAGATAAGCAAATACGTAGCTCATGAAAGTGATATAGTCTAGCTCTATTTTACTTGGCAAATACTGCGGGGTTTTCTTTTCTTTTTTTTTTTTTTAATTCTCTATTGAAAAGACAGTGCTTTCCTGCCTGTAAACTGGTTTACAAGCCCAAAACAGATGATTTCATGAGTCTTCCAGATGCATTGTCACAGTTTCAGACAGCTTCCTGACTGACAAGAAAGCCAGAATTCTCATGAGATCTCCACATTGGGATATTATTAATAAACAATCTGTACCTCAGAGGCAACCCACCCAATAAGTAAGTTCCACATGGCTCTTATAAGCATCAGAGTCCTCCCTCTCCTTACTCCTAAGTGTGATGGGCCCAACTATTGGGCTGGGATTGGTTGAATGGTCCCTTACAGAGGTACTCAAGGGCTCTATGCTCAACTGTAACCATGACTTAATACACAATGACAAATCTTTCACATCCGTGCTCATCCCATGACACGATGATGTCTGTGCTTGGACCAAGTGACAGACATCAGATCAGATGTCTGATGAAGAGCAGAACCTACACATCCTTTGAAGGTAAGGCACAGTGAAAGGGGCCTTCAGAAAAGAGAACGCAGGATAATTTTACACTGTTGAGAATTTTGCTAGGGAAGATTCAGCCTAGGGAGCTTTAGATTAACCTACCCTCCCCTAGAAAACAGTTAGTCCAGTTAAAGTTTTGCACCGTGACTTAGAGCACTGGCCAGTAATACCTGGGAGTGCCCTTTTCCTCTGCTTGTCTCAACCATGATACTCCAACTACAACCAAGCCTTCCAACTACAGGGCTGCTAACGTCCTGGGAGTCTTTTGTGTGTGGGTGTTATGTTCCTCGAAGACGGGATGCCAAGGAACCACAGAGACTTTATGAGCAAAATGTCTAATACATTCCCTGAATAGCATCCTGTAATAAGGCAAATATAGACAAGGAGACTGAAGACTACAGAAATAATCACAATCTGAACCCGATCTATTAGTGAATAGTAGACAACAGCAAACTTCAGGCAAAAAACTTGGGAAGTGCCTGGACACCACCATGATAATCGTGTTTGTGTAGCTTCTCAATGGTACCACTCAGGTGGATTTCTTTTGGTTTTCTTTTCCTCGAGTATATTTTCCTTAACCCTCAGAGCTCCTTTAGAAATGGAAAGTAACTCATTACCAGACAGTCAGTGAGTCCTGTAATGCTGTGTGATGGGTCATACCAGTACTACTCAATCAAAAGCTTAGGAAGAGATAACTAAAAGCAATCACAATATTTGAACATACAATTTTATATCTGAATATCCTTTTCATCTCTGCAGATCCTAAAGTGATCTGCACACTTGAAGTGACACAAGAACCTTATAAAGGGATCTGTTTCACTCCGCCCTGCAAGGTAGCCATTTCTGGGATGAGGTCTGGCAGCACATTTAACAGCACAAGACAGTGTTACATACAGTTCGGATTGTACGAGGTGATCAATAGCATATTCAGTGGCAGAGAAAGTAGGATGTAATTATCCAAACTGGACTTTGGCTAGTACACCGGGATCAAAACCCCAGTGCCATGGGGACTCTGATGACCACAAGTGGTCAGGACCTTGGTTTTGCATCTCATCTGAAAAGCAACACCTCCAACAGCAACCGAGTACCAAAAAAATCATTCTTTCTAAGTGAATCAGAAAGAAAAGAGCATCCCAGCACAGCAGCTAGGGATCCCTGGAGGTATTTACTTTGCTTCTCAGTTAGCCTACATCATCTGATGGCCCAGAGGGCATACACATCCCCATTCACATTGCTGGTGTACAGAGATCACTGCTGTTGTTCTGCAGGAACATCCATACAGGAGTTCCAGAGAAATAAAACAGTAAGTTATGAGCAAGACACAAAATCTACTAAGACCAGATGCACAAAACTAGAAATCTCAAATTTGTTTGAACAATCTTAGAGAAGTGGACCCAGCTCAAGTCCATTGGGCTGGTAGCATGAGTAGCTCCTTGCGGGAGACGGCAGGCCTGTGGCAGTAGAAAAAAATAAATCCTGGAAGTTCTACAGTGTGAGCCCATATATATATCTCATTCAGCTATAAAGTTATATGTAATGTAGGAATATGCTGCAATGCATGTTCAGAATCAATTTTAAATCAGTTACCAGTCTTTGCTTTAAGTAGGTGCTAGTTTTGAACACACTTGAGGAAACAACATTATGTATATAAGATTGTATTAAATGGATTTCACTCAAATGAGATACAAATGACACTACATGAAGTGTAGACCAGCAAACCTAATAGCTTGTCTCCTTTATAGGAAATGAGAAACCTAACTGTGAGTTTTGACTGACAGTAACAGACTGTCCTATTTTCAAAGAAAAATCGAGTTAGTGGAAACGCAGGCATGTTTGCCCCGGATCTCATGTTAGAAGCTCGAGTGAATGCCTGTCTGGCTTGCTGGACACATAGAAGTATTAGTTAATTCATCACCCAGCTATTTTTCACTTCTTTAATAATACTAATGCTACAAATGATTACATATTATTTGCTTATTTAAATGCCCTTAAAAGCAATTGAATTTAAACATTTTCTCCTATTTCCATTCTGCTGCTGCCTATTCTGTAAAAAGAGGATTTCTGCATCTTAACCACACTCAGTGCCTACAGCATTAGGAAAAAAACAGCAACGAATATACCAAATCCAAGCCTTCTTTTGCTTGTTCTCTTTATGCAGTTTACTATGCTCTCATTGTTTTACTTTAATGGCTGGAGCTTGATACCATAATCATTTTCCTCAGTCAGTTCATAATATCAATTCCCCTGTAGGTCAGAAACAATACCTCAGGAAATACCACCTGCTATTCAGGGATATTGCAGGAAATTTGCATTTCCACTTTGTAAAGTGTTATTATTTTGGACTGACAACCTAACATTGATTTCATTATCCCGAAGTCTTTGGATCCCTGAAAGCAAGAGAGAGAACGGGTGTCCTGGCTGGCCTCCCACTAGCTTTTCATGGTCATTAACAATCAAGAGTGAGAAGACAAACAACTCACTGCTGAAAGATGTGTGCCTCACAGGCAGCTCTCCCTGTCACCTCCTCTGGAATATGAGAGCAATTCAGCTGTTTCATCGGTCTACCCCCGCTTTACCAGCCCTCCTTTGGAGCAGGGCTGCTGCCTGAGTGCATCTTTTCCTCCTCTGCAAACAGCACTGAAGAATGGGGTGGTAGATGCAGCCAGAGGATTTATGCCTCTGAAGGAATACAGGATACTTGAGCATGGTTTCTGCAGGGAGTTTGAAGTCTTCCATCTACCCTTTTATTCATTGGGTGTGAGAACGTGGTATTTTGGGACCATCAGCTGGGGCAGGAAAGTGGCCCCCAGTTAGATGCTTGCAAACCTTGCCACCTTGACAACAGCTGGAGGAAGTATCCCCAAAAAACTTCAGCCTTTCAGCTCTTTTCCCCTCAGATGGGCATTTTGAGGCGACCACCAATACAAACCCCAGCAATTTTATTCCCTTAGCATTCTCAGCACAGCCATGAGGTTGGGCACGAAGGAGGAGACCTGTTAGAGGGAAGCTGCAATCCTACACATTTCAGATGCATTTCTACACAATATGGAGTACACACAGCTTTAGTAGCCTTCTTCCCACCACGTCAAACTTATGTTTGGCTGTTTGGTTTTCTCCTCCCAAGCTTACATTGGTGGGGAAGAGCCATGCCCAGCAGAGCATAGCAGCACCTGCTTTGAAGAGCCAGAGCTGGGGTAGTGAGCAGCAAGGCTGCACGTTACATCCCCTCACGCACGCGGCGGGAAGCATGTGCTGCTTGAAATGTCGGTGCCAGAGGGTTACTCACAACTGCCCATCGCTTCTCCCAAAGTGATCACCCTGCCACCCAGAAACACACCTAACAGGGAGCATGAGGCAACTGCAGAAATATCCCTAAAAATGGCTTTATTTGCAGAGGTCTGTCCAAATCCCGCTCCATGGCTCAAGAGGAAGCGTGACTGCGGGAACTTTCTTGCACAGATTGCTGCTTCTCGGCTGACCAAACATATGCCAGAGAATTCGCTTCTGGTAGGAATGCCTTGAAGCAATTTTTTGTATGATGACAGTGTTTCACGACACATCTCTATTTCAAGCAGCAGCACTGGAGACTGCTGAGGGAGGGCAGTGAGTATTACTGGCTGGTCGAAAGGAAACTTCCTGTTTGGCTAGCTGCACAGAAGGACACAGATGAGGCGCAGAGTACGTAGGAGTGCACTCACCACCGGCTTCCCTGAGTCAACTTCCCTGAGCCCCACCCGTGCTGGGGAGCTGCACTGTCACGGCCAAGTCATGCTGCTGCTGGGGAGCTCTGCGTTGCACAGTGCCAGGGGTAATCCAGGCTCCTCTCTCACGGTGCAGGGGCAGGACTGAAAGCTGCCACTACACCAGCAGGTCCAATGCGGCACTGGCACTCTCATACCCAAAGCTATCCAAACTTGCACGAGATTGGTTTGCTCCTCTTGCCCAAGAAGAGAAAAATGCAAAGAGGCATACAGTCACCATTTCCTTTTTCAGATACGAGGACTATCACAAACCAGCTGGGAAGTCCCCCTCCCAGGGAGTCCTGCTCATGTGTTTGGATTCAGCAGCCAATGTCAGTGGCGAGGTCTTGCTGGCAGAAGTGAGCTGTGAGCTGGCACTGACTCAGAGGTTGTTTGTACAAGGGCTGTCTTTTAAAACTTCATACTGATAAAACTTATGACTGTGTTGAGAGATGCTCATAAAACACTGAGTCACCTCTTATTCAATTAAGGAAGCTGTCACTGAACTTTCAAGGAGGCCTGAGTGGGTTACTCCCCTTCATGTTGCGCTGAACTCAGAAATATCAATCTGCGTGACACTTTGGATGACCCGGGCTGCCAGTCAGAAAGTTCAAAAGGTGAGGAACACCTCTCAACAGCAATAAACAGTGACGCGCATTTGAAAATAACCCCTGTGAATACAATTAGCTATTTGGTACCCTCTCCTGCCTGGAAGCTTTTCTGCTACTAAAAAGCTGCCTAGAAGAGATGTCAAGAAGTGACTGCAAGCCAGCTGACAGTCACCTTCAGGGCTCATTTAAAAATCAGGAGAAGAGAAATGCCAATGTTTAATATTTAAACAGAAAAATGTTTAATTTTAAAACATTTATATTCCTTTTATGATTGCAAAATCAATATTAATACAGAATGTAAACCATTTTATAGCCTCCACACAGGACTCCACTGTCGCTCCCCTCCCAAAAAGTCTGGTTTTTGGGCAGATGAGAACTACCAGTGGGAGGTTCAGAAATGCTGGTCCTAATATATAACACCAGAGCAAGACCTTCTGCCCTTCCTCAGACAAACTGCCTAATGACTTCAGTGAGAGTTCTGCCTGAGTAAAAATACCAGGTTTTGGCCCATTACCTTCAAATGGATAGAACAGTTTATTTGTGGTTTGAGGTGCTTCCTCCTGTCTGAACTTTCAGTTTTCCAGACTGAGTCTGAGAGGTACAAAGGGGGTTTCCCACAATCCCCCAGGCTGTATGTTGTTTGGGATCCCAAATGATTCTCTTGAATTTTGTGACTTGAGTTTGTGCTTGCAGCCCCTGCATTCACTGAGCAGAAGCAGCAGGTAGAGAGGTGAGATGTCTTGACAAGGAGCTTTAACTGAGCTGAAAAATAATCTTTCTCTAATGCTAGCCCTCCAAAGACAAAAGATTTCTCAAACATTCTTTAGCATTCATTCCCTCTGCAAACTATATACACTAAGACATGCTGTGTTTCTAAAAGGCTCTTACAACCTATAGATGAAAACCAGAACAGTGCAGAAAAGCAGGAGTAGAAACAATAGCCAATGGCCATGCTTCCACCATTTATTTCCATGAGTTCGCTGCAGAAAACCCTCCAAAAAGCAGGCACTAAATATTCATGAGCAAACCTCACAGCAGTCCACCAGGTCCTGCTAACGTCACACGGCTGCTGCCCCGTCCATTCACCTCCTCACAAGTTTGAACTTCATTCATTCATTCACTTGGGAGAAGGCCCTGCAGCTCCCCTCCACCCTCCTCAAGCCCATTTCCTTTCTAGAGAGCACCCCAGTGCTGAGGACTGCAAAGCAGCCCCCCAGCTCCACTCCTTAGTGTCCCCCCACTGTGGTCCTGGGGAGGGAGACATGGAGAGGAAGTGGTTCTGACATGTATTTTACTGATGTTTTAAAGCATATGGTCTGAATGCTCTGAATGCCACGGAAGATTACTGTCACATGTCCTAACCCATTGCCTATCTGTTGACATAGTATCACCTTTCATAAATTGCTGGTACCATTTTCCCACCAGCACTGCTCCAAACACAGGAATTATAGGCAGAATACAAATCCAAACAACCCTTATGTGCTTAGTAAAATAAATTACAATCAGCCCCTTAAACAATTCCCCTTTAAGGGAATTTTCCTTATTTTAGATCAAACACTTCCTTGGGATCCATGCTAATTTGTACTTTCCAGTGTCATAAATAACTATCACAAAGAAAAAAAAACCCAGCACATTCAAAATCAACCAGATTTATACTTTTAAATTCTAATATATATGCTCTTGTCATGTTTTGGATACTGGCACAATTTCTGAATGAATGCAAACAAAGCGAGACACGCTTGAATGCATCCAACCCCCTAATGCATACTTAGCATAGCTCCAGGTCATTGGAGCCAGACCAATTTACACCAGTTCAACAGTTGCCCTGCAAGGTTCACATGAGCGTGGTATCTCTGTGAGTACCTCCTTCCTGCCCTCTATCTCAAACTTGTGAATGGGTTAGTGCTCTATATCTCGGTACACCACTGAACTATTTGGATTTGGTTCAGGTCTTGGGCAGTTCAATCAAGCTGGAAAACGTACACGCACCTCTGCCTCCTCCCCCTGCTCCACATACACTTCCACAGACACTTCCTCTCACTGAAGGAGAGAGAACATGATCTTTTCACAGGAAAACTGACTACTGATATGTTAGCCCAGCACGGACGATAAAATATTACATTTTGGGTTTTTCCATGAAGAAAATAGCTTCTGAAGTGACCAATTAGTTTCAGCTCCAAATTTAATTTTCTGATGAGAAGAAATAGCCCTTGTCAGAAGCTAACAAAGTTTCATACTCTGCTGTAACAGCTCACCTCTCTGTGCTTCCACTCCTGAAACCTGTATCTTTTCAATCTCTACACATTTTCACTTTCAGTATGGTCCGCAGGTCCATGGATGGACACTTCACTGACTTGGACCCCTGACAGCCCTGCTTTTATCCTGTCATCACCTAAGCAAAGAGGAGGTTACCCCATATTAAACCATCAGATTTGTTTGCTCACAAGTATTCTGGGCACCAGTATATTTTGTGCTCCAGGGCTCAGACCGTGCCAGCACTGCAGTCGCCAAACGCCTTACAGCTAGAAAGAGGTCGGTGGGGGCTGTAGGAGGTGTCTGTGGGGGCATCATCCTACTTGTGGGTCATTTATTTACATCAAATTATCCAAAGTAGCTATAGAAACTAAAGGAGAATGGAAAGAAACGAAAAAGTGGATTAGTGTCATTTGACATCTTCATCCTTGTTTTTCAAGGCATCTGACAAGCATTAAAGGCCCATAAACCAGACTTGCAGGCTTCCTTTGTTAATGACTATCTATTAGGAGACTGTTTGCACCCTTTTCTGGTGTTGACTACTATATACAGGACATTAGATTTGTGAATCCATGATCTAAAAATGTATTGTACATGTATTTTTTTTTTAAATGAGGAGATGCCTACATGTTACTTGCAGAGTGTAACTGTTGTGGTTTAACCCTAGCCAGAAATTAAGTACCACACACCCACTCCCTCACACACCCTAATCCCAGTGGAATGGAGAGGAGAATCAGAAGGTAAACCCCATGGGTTGAAAGAGGAAGAGCTTAATAATTGATATATAATAACAACAACATCATCATCATCAATAACAACAATAATAACGCTACAATAATAATTGCAATGAAAAGGGGGACAACAAAGAGAGAGAAATAAACTCCCACCATAAAGACAAGTGATGCACAATACAATTTCTCACCACCCGTTGACCAGTGCCCATCCGGTCCCCCAGCAGTGATCAGCCCTGCTTGTCCAATTTCCCCCAGTTTATATACTGAACAAGACCCTCTATGGTATGGAATATCCCTTAGACCAGTTTGGGTCAGCTGTCCTGGCCATGCTCCCTCTGGCTTCTTGTGCACCTCCTCACTGGCAGAGCATGGAAAGCTGAACAGTCCTTGACTTAAAGTAGGCACTACTCAGAAACAACTAGAACACTAGTGTGTTATCAACATTATTCTCATACTAAATTGAAAAAGACAGCACTGTACCAACTACTAGGAATAAAATTAACTGCATCCCAGATGAAACCAGGACAGTAACAATCCCTATACCCTCATTGCCAACTGTAAAATAGAATCCCCTTGCTGAGGAGATGGGGAATTATGCCATATTTTCACATATGGATAGCCAGTTAAATTGTACACAAAATCTTTTTACTGTCTGATTCCTTAATTTTGTTATATATAAAAAACAGTAAAGAATATGATTGCCTATAAAATGTTTGCTTCTGTTTTGGTGAAAGAAATGTAAAATATGCCCCAAATCCTTTTATCCTATTCTAATGAAACCATAGCCAAAACAATTTCCTTCAAAATTTAGGGAAAAGAGAAATGTTCTTGGATCTCAGCTGAGAACTTGCTCACTACATTTCAATCTAGACAGAATTTTTATGGCTGAGTTATTACTAATAAACAAAGTTTATAATAGAAACATTGACAGGACTTCTACCGAAAGCATACCAGCAGGGGGAATAAATTCAGCTAACATCTAATAGAAACTCTGATCTCATCACATGCCAACTAACGTTATGCTCAGAATAAAATTAAACCAGTGTGGACTGTCCGCTGTCAGTTCTCGAAGACTGCCATCCTCAAATTCCTCCCACAGAACAACAAGATTTATAAAATGATGCATCTTTTTCAAATCAACAGAAACTACCAATGCTAGACCAGACTGCCTCTTCATTTGACCAGGCTACACTCCTTTAAACCTGGAATATCCCTGCTGGCTACACAAGAGCTCAGCCTCTTTAATGAAGTTATGACTACAGCTGACTTTGGCTCAGTAGCTGTTGAAAAGATTAAACAAAAATTAGCAGTTCCTGTAAAACAAAATATTTGGATATTAACCAGGGTTAAAAATCAAGCCTTGGTTTGCTTCCTGCCTGTCGGACATGCTACACTGAACATCCTTTTCAAATTCCACAGGTAATAAACTTGCACTAAATGAGGCCGGTCTCGGCACAAGTCTGTACTTATGCCAGCCCCAGCAATCTCTTTCATCTGTGCTGCTTTGCAAACACCGAGGCTGCAAGGCATAGGGGTTCATGAAAAGACACTGCTTTAGAGGTTCACTGATAACTTGATAGAGCTAATAATGCAATTATTGCTTGCCAGGAGCTCACAAAGCTAAACAGATTTTTGCAGTAGTGGCAGAGTAACACCAGAAATGAGCAGGAAAAACAAGGCCAGTACAACTCACAGGATGTGAACTTCTGTTTCCTAGACGAGTAAATAAAACAAATCCTTCTCAAAAGGATGTGCCTGCAACCCGGGCTTGATATGGTAGCGGTGCAGTCCAGATAATTAAAGTGGAATTCAGGTAGGGGCCAAGTGTGTGCAAATACGGCAACAAAAGACCTCATGCTATGGGATAATTAGACATGTAATAAAAGAAGCCTAATCATCCCTTCCTGATGAGACAGTCTCCAAGGTGGGAAGCGAGCAGTGGAAATGGAAAGCGAGAGCCAGCTTTGAATCTAAGGACACGCATCCTTTTCCTGCAGGACAGCATTGCTTCCAGCTGGGAATGTGAGAGCTGCCACTCTCGCCGCTCCGCCACCAGCATGCGTTGTGCCACGTCTTCCCACCACTTCAGACAAAAGTGGCCAGGCTTGCTCCGATCAACCATTTAACTGACTGAACTAATCCGGCCGATTTTGCTTGGAGCAGATTAGGAAGCGCTCACAGACAGCGCCCGGCTGCAGCCGGGCAAGGTCAGGAACCTCCGGGTGGGAGGCTGTGACAAGCAGCCCAGGGCAGTGACCTCTTCCACCAGCACAGCTGGAGCTCAATGGGGACATCTTCCTACAGCTTAACTACGCGGGGTCCTCCACCAGCAATGGCCGGCTAAGACGACTCGGCCTCCTTCCTCCACTGACCTCACCTTCTCTGCACCCAGGCAATCAGTTCTTGCCAGCGTGTGGCTCTGGAAAGGAAGAAGCTTTGCTTTCGGATAATTTTTGCTGCCACAGCAATGCGAACGGTCTTCATGGTGCTGCCAGGTGCAGCTGGCCAAATAAAGAATGCCTGCTTCTTAATACTACACTCGTGTCAAGGAGTTGGGGTTTTTTTACTGATTTTTGGTAACAATGGTAACACCAAACTGAATAAAACACTGAACTGAGGCAGTGTACATGTCGAAGCGATTAATAAATCCCCAAACACACCCAACAGACACCAGTAAGACCAGAAAGTACCATTGCCTTTACCTACTCTGACCTTTTCCACAGCACAAGTCACAGAGCTTTGCCCAGCAATTCTTGCATCAACATCATAATTTCAGGTTGAAGTATTGCATATCTTTTAGAAAACCATCCAACTGTGATTTAAAGACTGCAAGTCTTGAAGAACTCACCACATCCCCTAAGCAAGCTGTTCCCACGATCAATTGCCTTCATTCTTCATGTGTACCTCATATGCACAAGGGAACTGAAAACACAAAGGGTGAGGAGCCAAGTTTCGGTCCTCTGGCAGGAGTGAAGAATGAACCTCCAGTCAGTTTTATGAGGTTATTGTAACTCTGTACAAGAAGCTACAGTATCTTTCTTGGAAGATCTTGTGCAGAATTTAGCACAAGAAGAACATTTTTCTTTGCTTTGTGAGAACTTTTCAGACTCTCTTTCCTTCTAAAGACTAAAAAGGACTTGACAAGTTGCATGATTTTTGCACGAGGTACATCTGCAACAGTCACCATGATATTTAACAATACCATTACTCCTTTCTGGCCACCGCACTGGCTTGCCTGCCAAGCAGCTGGGGCTCAAAAGACAGCTTCTGAAGTTGAAAGAGACTACGATGATATCAAAGAGCTTTCCAGCCACGGCTCTGGTTCCTCCAGAAAAACCCAGACAGAGGACGTGCCACTGACATGAAACCAAAGTGAATTTGCCTTGCAATCTGACAATTGTCAGGCTAAGGATCAGAGAAGTGGAAGTTGCTCGATGCAGCAACTGGTATTTCAAAGACCGAGGAAGAAAAGTTTAGTAGAAGTCCTTTGAAAATAAAACATAAAGGGTTCATGAAACAAAAACACCAACACAATTAATCAACTGGAATTTCTCATTGCGTTGGTTTTAAGTGAGATGGGAAAATTCTTGAAATGGACCTTTTGTCTTAGGAATTTTTGATTCAACAATTTAGTGTTTCTGGAAGAAAAAAAAAAATACTCCAGAAATTCCAAATCAGTTCCAGTAAACTTTTACCCAAGCTGAAACCCACACCAGTGCATCTCAAATTTTGCTGTAGTCGTAATCACAGCCCTGTGTGTAACACAGAGAGAACACCTTCAGGAGAACATCTCCTCACCTTCAGTTGGTACTGCTCATGAACTACACCTCTGCAACCAAGAGGAAAAGGAGAGGTGCTGCTGTGAACTCATGGCAATGGTGGGACAGGGCTGCTCACAGCCCAGCTGTGCAGCAGCTGTGGGCAGGAAGGAAGCAGTGAGCAGTAAGGGACACCTTTTTTGGGGGAAATAAGTGTTGCGTGTCTTTTGTATTCTTAACTTGGAATCAAGTCCAAAACAAGCACTTAGGTGTGCTGTCATCTGTTCCTCCCTTGAAGACGACCTCAACTCTTTAGCATCACTGAGACCTAAGGAGACAATCATCATTGTGCTCTTTCTACAATGACAGGTTTTCTCCAATGTGAATCTTACCTCCCACACAGAACACATATTCTCCTTCAACATTTTTTCACCTGGAGGAATCAGACCACTCAAGAGTTTCTCTATGGAGAAGACCTTCAGCAGACCCTCATCTGCTAGTTCACTTCATTCAGCAGAGACCAAGGTCCATTACCTTTTTTCAGTGAGCGCAAAGAGGCCAGCTGGCCCAAGGGGGCACAGCCTTCCCCCTCCTCATGCCAATATTTCCTATATTTGATAGGAAGGACAGCATTTTACTTGAGTCACCACAGTTTTCAAAGACTTATTCTTACCCTTTCTTGGTCAAATACATAGAAAATAAATCTGCAGAAAATGTGAGCTTCTTGTTGGAAACTGACCTCTGGAGTGACCCCTTCACAAACTCCAGTCTTCAAGTGAACACGAGAAGGACTTCACCTTCGATTGCTGTTAACTGTGACCTCATAACTATATTTACCTGCATCAGTTTAGCTGCCGGCCTATTTCTTAAAGTTCAACCCTATAAAACCCCAGATTATTAGACACAATCAAGAATTAGACTTCAAAGACCTTTAGACTGTCACACGGAATTAGCATACCGAATCACAATTAAACCATGATTGGCATATTACAGCACTAGTTCTTTGAGGACAGCAAAGCTAATTTTTACCAATAGACTTCGAGAAAAAAAAGACTCCATTATTTAAAGGTACCTCTAATTTCTATACCATTCAAGTTATTCTCAGGAGGTATGAAACATGTAATTTTGGACATAAAGTTACTTTCTCATTATTTCATTATCCCTACGGTATTTTTGGCAATGAGTGTTTGGAAGGTGAATTTAAAAAGAGAAAAAATACAAAATAAAGTTGTCAGTGCACAACTGGAATTATGACTATGCATCCTTTAATCATGTGTCCCACTCAAACCGCGCAACTCTGAGTTCCCATGGCCCGCAGCTGAATCTCCCACCGTGGGCATTAAATACTGTAATATGTTTAATTAATTCACAAAAATGCACAGAGGTCCTTGGACACCATAGTGACTGGTGCCAAGTAAGTGTTTATAGTGAGAGCAACTGTTAATAAAACACCATGCACTTCAGGTTTGGAAGCTGATATGGAAGAGCTGAGGGGCTCTGGGGCCTTGAGGTCATTCGTATCTTCTGTCTCCTTACAGTTGAGGAGACTGAATTTTTGTCAAGCCAGTGCCTTGAGTCCCTTCTGGACTCTCCCAACTCTCGGTAGCGGCCAAATTTCCACAAGCACGCACTAACAGGTGTTGTCCCCTTGGAAACACAGCACTTGGAAGCTAGTGAAACACACCCAAAAGGTCCTGGCTGTGGCATGACCAGGGCAGGCATCCCACCAGGTGTCCATCATGTCCAGGCCACCCAGCCTGGTTAGCTTACACAGCACCATAGTTATTCTCAGCCTGTTTTTCCCTTCATCTGTCAAAGATGCAACCTCGTACTCTCATTCACCTTCATTCTACCTTCAGAGCTGTCAGCTGGATCTACGGGGGCTTTCCATTCCAGTCACTGTCAGCTCAGGCAGCCTTTCTTGTCTCCCATGTACATCAGAAAAGCCCTGCCTTCCCTGATAGTTTTGCAAGGAGATGAATAGATGGATAACCAGATGGACTGAGGGAGGAACAAAGGAAGATTTAGGGAGATTCTCCCAAATGAGCTACAACTAGGCCAAATTTCAGCAAATATCTTATGTTTCCTTCAACCTAAGCAATCCCATCAGGTGCTTAAGCTTAAGGCTCTTATCTGAAAAACCAGGAGGGTCTCCAGGGTACCCAAAAGAGGAGTTACTGACTGCAATGCCTTCACATGTAGCCTGTTGACCTAAGTCTAAGAAGCTCTCTCACATACTCACAGTACATCCAGCTTTTCCCTCCAACACTTTCCGAACACAGTGCTGTTCAGCAGGATACAAATGTGAGAAGTTATGTGCAGCACAGAAAAGAAAACGTGGTCATTTCCCTTCTGTCTGATTCCTCCCTCTTTTACTTTTAGGGAAGAAGATTCCTGCAAAAAATTCTTTTTTCTGAAAAAGATTGGGCAACTTCACTAAATTCTGAAACACCTCTTTATGTTCACTCAAACAATTCATTATCGGTTTTAAATATAGATGATTTAACAAATTAAAGTGGTGAATGTGAAAACTACTTGGTTTAAAACTGACAGTTGGAAACGCAGTGTTTTTCAAAGTCAGACATTTAAAATTAAAGGTTTTTTTAAGAAAAATCTTGCAATTTTTATTTTCTCAAAAGGAGCTATACTGCTTACCCAAACCCGAGTGTGATACTTCATCAGAAGGCATGTGAGACATTTCAATGAAAGGAGTGGTAGTAGAAAGAGCAGTGTATTGTTTACATTTTATTGGGTCCCATCACCCCACAAAGAAGAGCAGAAACAACTTGAAAACAAAGATGCAGTTCTGCTTTATTTTTGGTTGCTGAGTTCATTTTTTATAAGCTGTTGTGTCATCTCCATGTATGCTGCTTTTTACAATATATCAATTACTAGGACAGTATAGCACTCTCTAGTCACTTTAAAAGTGACTAGAGAGAAAAACCTGCACGTATGTTGTCTGAAAGACTACAAAATCACCATTACAAATGGACTTAAAAGCAGAGGCAACTTTGGCTTTTATTTCAATACAAAAGTGAGTCCTCTACAACTTTTCCCTCCCTTCATTTGAACACTAGTCATTCACTGAGAGAAGTGAAACCCATTGATGGGAATGAAACCCACGGGAGTGAAGATGGGATTTAGGATCTATGCATGTCTCTGCTCTGAAGGTGTAAAAGGCTCTTGGAGAAAACACCAAACTGCTAAAGCTGGGCTGTTTGTATGGGTTTATTGCACCTCCTGGGGCCGAGCACAGTCAGTGAGTTAGCCCACTGTCTCCTGAGGTAAAGAGATCTAGGAAGATCTGCCACTAAAAATGGTCCCAGAGACAAGAAAGAATGCATGTTGATAAAAGCAAGGAAATGATAAGGAAAAAAAAATGAAAGGAAAATGGAGAACAGGGTGGAACAGAGAGAGAACTGGAGGGAGAAAGAACCACACTGCCCTACAAGAGCAGCTTTGTGATTCCTCCAGTAATGTTACTCTGTTTTGTTTATCATGAAAAGATCCCATTAATGCTTCAGCCCCATCAAACAGCAGACCAAGTTCATGAATGGCACCTATCAGAGCCCAGGGTAAATCCAATGATTAGAGGGAATTTGCCAAAGGGCCTTTGTAGCTGAGAAAAATGCCTACTCCAGAGAGGAATGCAGAAAATTCCTGGGAGGACAAGCCCTCCTTTGTTGGCAGTCCAGCGGTATTCTGGAGCAAATAAAGGCACACAAAAAATGGGATCTTAGATGCAATGAACATTTGAAGAAATGTTCAAAGACCTCCTTGAAACATTCACACCTCCCCCCCTTTTCCCAACTGTACTAATTCTGTTTAGGATGACTGAACGGGCTATACTCAAAACACTACTACTTTAGGGTTACATAATAGAAATGTCTCTCGACAGCAACAGCTTCACTTAGTTAGTTTTTTCTACTGCTTTCTCCCCAGTTAAAACTTTTGTTGACACAAGCTTTTAGGGGCCAAATTCCCAGCCAGTGCAAATTGCTACAGATCCACTGCAATAAAAGGATCTCTGCTGGCTTACAGCAGTGCAGAATCTGACCTCAGATTTAGCCTGTAAAATAGAACAAATGCACCCAAACACCAGAATGGGCCCGCAGTCAGCGGAGAAGGTACGTGGATTCCTCCCCTCTGATTCATCCCATCTCGTGGGATGTCCCGCGTCTGTGCCAAACAAACATGCATCACCTGTAAGCTATGCAGGGGCAGCTAAGACTGCGCTGCGGAATGAAAGATTTGCTTGGATAGATTCATTTTAAGAGTATAAACACATCCTGGCAGAAATTAAATCCACAAGATCGGACAAGACAAGCATTCACTTAGCGACTGAAAGGGATATGACATGTGGGTGTTGATTCATTTCAGACTCACCCGGTGGATGCTTTTTACTTCTCTTAAGTTAATAACTTGTTCATAAGAAACACATTTAAACCGGCAAAATTATACAGAGATCCAAAGAACTCCGCCAAATATCAGCAAAATTATATTAAAGCTGCAAATTGTTATATAACATTTGTCTGTATTTGCTCACCATGACCTTTTCAACTACATTACAGCAACACAGTTTTTGTATTAAAATAGCCCCAAACCATACTAGCTGTACAGAGACAACATTCTGTCTGCCACAGGCAAGGTTCTAATCTCACTTACATCAGTGTAAATCCAGCATATTTCCAACAATTTTACTGAACACCAGTGAAAGTGAGATCAGAATTTGGCCCAATGCCTCCTTCAGTCTGTTTTCCTCCAGAGAAAACAAACCCATTTTTTGTTATTTCTTTGGTGTGAAAAATCAGATACAAATTTTATGGCTGATTTAAAAGACCTTATCTGCTTCTGAAATCTTGAATTGCATAAACTGCATGTAATCCTCACATAAACACATTCGACAAACACAATTTCCTCCCTCCTCACTTCCTATGCTCTGAACAATCTTAATGCCTTTTTCTCTTCACAATGTGCACTTAAACACAATATGCTTCCTCATAAAGATTGTTAATTACTTTTATTTTATGTCCTGTGTTAAAGAATTTGCTGTGATGATGGAGGAGTGAAGGAATATTCATGCAGATGGAAGTGGGCTCTGTAGGTGGGCATATGTTGCATCTGTTTGTGTGCGTGCATCTGAAACCTAACAAAAGTATTATTTGCAGCTCTGGAGGCTGATACTTTAATGTTTTTCAAAATGGGAGCAAATTGTTTGCAAAGGTGTTTCCTCTATTGCTCTGCAAATGTTGTTCATTTTCCTCTTTGTTTTAAATGATCTTTTGCTGGTCCAAGGGGGTTTATATCCATATGGCAGTGCAGTGGCAGTGAAGGGATAAAGACCTGGGTGTACAAAGCAAGCCGGTCTGTGCAGAGCACCGCCGCGTTCTGCAGTCGTGTGTGGAAAAAAGCAGTGAAGTTAAAACAGCTCTTCTCCTCTGTTTTTTAACGATTGAAAGCAACCAAAGCTATTTGCTAACCCTAGATTTTGCTTTCTCCTGAATATCCCCCCAAGGGAGGTGGTTAGGGAGCTCTAGCTTACCCCAGCATCAGGGGGAACACTGCCACTGTAACTGACTGCAAACTTGGGACAGCATCTCCTTAGCCGGTAGGAAAGGGAGTGCTGGAGTCTCTCACCCTCATTCATGCTGGCCTATTTTCTTCAATGGGATTCCTTTGAGAGTAGGATACCACGCTGCTCTCATGGGTGAGCTGCTCTGAGAATGGGGCCTTGAGAACAAAAACGGCTTAAAGGCAGACAGGCTGGAAGGGCTGTTCCACCCACTCCACCCCAGGCCCAGCCTTAATGAAGACACTGAGTGAGACAACAGACCTGAAGATACATCATTCCTCCAGCAAAGGTATACAACACCTACAGGGACAATTAAATGCAACGGGAAGTGCAGCTATTCAGCACCTTCCAAGGTTAGATGGTTGGCTATAGCGAAAAAAGAAAGGGACTGAGAGATAGTCTCCCCAGCACAGTCCTCTAATTGCCACCAGCTGCGTAAATCCTAGGAGCATCTTCTGCAAAATAAGTATCAACTTAGAAAACTGGTCATTGGAGAAGTATGCAAAGCCTGCAGAACACAGGCGCACACGTGTGCGTGCTACCCTCCTCCTGCAACCTTGATTTATCGAGCCTCTGCCTAGCAGATGGCTGACATTTTAAAGTAGCCTCCTAAAACTACAGATCTGTTTGTCTGTTGATTTGATTGTTTGTTTTCCACCAAACGGACCGTAACAACTTCAGCCATAATCCATTAAAATCCAGGCTAGTAGGGTAAGTGACTGTCACTGGAAGCTTGACTTGTCACGCTGCCACAGAGCAGTATGAAGCCCTGGGCTCTTCCTCTGAAGCCAGGGTGACATCATCTCACACATGCTCCTTTTACTAGCTGGTGTTTTGAGCTCCCTTCAAAAAAGTCCACGAACAAGGACACAGAGATTTGCTCATTGTTCTGCACCGTCAGGGTCCCTACCCCCGGGAGAAGTTCCTTCTCTACCACAGACTTCCTCTGTTTCTTTGGGAAGACACACACACAGGCATTTAAAGAAAGATATGTTAGGAACCTAAAGGCAAAGACAGATGTTTGCTGTAGTATGTCAGTCCAGAAAACCTGTGTTAAACCTGTGCAGACGCCTTGACCACTCAGATGCCCCAGCCCAGCCAGAAGCATAATCTCTGGCACAAGGGGTGACAGAGGCTCAGGCAGGAACAATGTGAAACCACCCTGCACGAGGCGGCTGATGGGCGAACCATGGCAAACACATACAACAACATGCCAGCGATTTTTGCTCCAAAGTTAAAAATAAAGATGGGCTGTTTAAAGAGGGGATTTGGTTCAGAAGATTTTGAACTCTCCTTTCAATCAAAGGTGGAGCTGTTTACCACTGCAAACAACTATTAAGTCCTAAGCCATTAAATCCTGTCGTGAAACAAGAATTGTAGTAAGAAATAACAGACCAGCTGTGATGGGTTTAAACTGATTCAGAAGCTGGTACAGGTGAAAAGAGAAGTGGATAGGCACCCTGGAGGCATTTTTGCACCCCATGATTTCTGGGATTGGTTCCGTTTCTTTGATAGTCTCTTTAAGGAGTTAGGCTCTGCTCATGTCCACGCTTCTCCTCCAGTCTTTTGGCAAAGCAACCAGAGCCCACAACAAGAAGTTAAATAGAAAGGATGTTTGTCCAACAAACAAGAAGAAAAAACATTTACAGACGAGAGAGGAATGGGCAAGATGTCACTGCCTCTTTCTGGTTACAGCTCAGCATTGCCTCCTGGTTCCCAATTTAGACTTAGAATTGAAAAGGAATTATTCCAATTAAAACAGTGGTGCCAAATCAGTATGAAACCATGGAGAGGACTGTGGTTTATCAGGGCAGCTTCACAACAGGGTTCTTCAAAGCCCCAAAGACACTGGCACCACTCCTAAAATGCACTGGGAACCTCTGAAACCCTTACTGTGAACATCAGATTTTTCTTCCTCTTCTGTCATAGGGAAACAGGGAGATGGCAGAGGGGAAGGAGGATGAGATGAAGGAGTATGTGGTCCTAGAATACTCTGGCAGAGCTGAACTTGACATTGGCTTGGCTTTCATAGCTGTGGCTGGTGTTCGCACCCAGACTCATCTGCTGAGCCCAGCGCGGGAGGCAGGAGGAAGCAGTCACCGTCAGGGTCAGACAGGATGTGGCGATTGCCCCTCCGAGCTGCCCCAGAGTTCATCAGGATATGAATGTCTGTGCAGGAGTAGGCACTGCTTCCAAAAAGAAATCTGGACAGTGTTAATTTATCATGTCTAAGCCTGAGGCCTGAAATAACAGTTACCAGCATTTGTGTTTTTGTACACACTTTGAAAGTTCTGAGTAGCTGAAACTGGCTGGCTTTTTTCAAGAATAAAAGCACTTCTGACCTTCCTTTCAAATATCCTTTGTAAACATAGGGAGATATATAGGCACACATTTACTGGTTTTTTGTAGGGGGAAAAAATGTGAACTTAACATAAAGTGAACTGGTAAAGAGAGGGCAGGGTAGCTCCGAACACAAAAGGTCTCGCTCTATTTCTTAAAGGTTCTCCTGTACTAACACAATTAGAAAGTTCAGCTGTAATTTCACCCCTCATTCATACAGGACCTTGTCTCACCTTCAGCAGGAAACAGGGGCTGAGTTAGGAGAGCCTGAATATAATAGACGTTTGTGGCTGTGTACACTGCTGCCATCAATATAAATCTGTCATAAACACACTCAGGGAGGAAAAGGAACTTCCATACACTGTGGCCTCTACATTTTTGGATGCAAATGCAGATTTATGGCACATGGGAAGCAATCAGCCTTTGAGCCAATGTGGGCCTCGCCAGTGTGCGGGACTGTGCAGACTGGTGTTCCTCAGCTGAACTGCACTTCCACAGCTGCATTTGTAACCACCTCCTGCCGGAAAGAGGAGCACGGCCGAAACAAGGCTAAAGAGACGGTCTTGTTACGCTGGATTTTCACAAAAATGTGGCCTGCAAAAGGAAAGCCAGAATTTTTAAGCTGTACCGGGACTGATTTATTACATGGTCTTCAAACTGCCACCCTACACGTCCATGCACATGAAATGACCTCTTCTGTTGTTTTCATTCCTGTGTGGTATGTCAATGGGACACGCACGCAACCCAGGGCTAAGGGCCTATCCCACATGAGGAAAGGTAGAAGAATCAGGCCCAAAAGCCATCGTGATTCCCATACAACTTTGTTCACCTTTCCAGCAAACTTCTAACTCCTGATAAAAACTAGAGCCTTATCTAGAAGGCAGTTATATCAAGCGACTGGATTAAGGTGATTACTCTTCTGAACCACGGTATATTAGGAGTGTTTTTGCAAAAGGGGACCTACAAATGAAAGCAGTTTTGAGCAAATTGAAAAACAGCTCAGTGTCACTATTAATTAATGAAAAACAGTTTTTCCAAGTCAGCCTAATAGAAGGCTTCCTACATGCAACCAGTAACTGATTAAGTGAGTGACTCAAGCAGTAAAATCACAGTTAGGCCTATTTTCTTCATCCTGGAAGGCCAAGTTCAATATTTTTCCTATGAGACATGCCTTACTATAAAAAGAATGTGATGTTTGAACGTGAATATCTCTGCTCTCAGTGCTGGCACACGAAGCCTTTCCTATCCCTCCTGCCACATTTCAAGAGTGCAGGATGAATCACAATCATGTGGTTCACCTCCCTGCCAAATTCTTTTCTTCTGCTACCACTGCGAGTTCCTCCCAGACTGCTGCCAGCAGTGGCTGTCCCCTAGCCAAGACCTTGGAGGCAAGTGTCAGCAGGAGAGACGGGACTCCCTCCCTCCCTCTCTCCCTCTCTTCCTCTTTCTCCTGTGAGGATACAAGCAAGCGCAGCTAGAGTTAGAGACCTGTAATCACAGGACTAGCTACCTAAATAGATGGTGGAGTAAGTCAAGAAGGAGAAGAGGAGCAAGAAGGAGGCTGAAATGGAAGGAGAGAGGGAAAGGGAGATGTGTCAGGCTGGCTGGATGCAGCAACCTGCACAGCACTGTGAGATGGCCGAGCATCACATCCTCCCACCCACTCAGAGACACACTCTTCATCTGTCCATCCTGCAGCCATCAGTACAACACTGCTTCCAACCAGGCAGAGCTGTGAGGCTGCCTAACTCTATTGTGAGCTATTTTCTGTACCATCAGGACCCATTCCACAGTGAATGAGAGAGTGGGAAGAAAGGTATTAACTGAGAGGAGTCTGAGGAACGTGAGCACATAGGTCGTATCATTTCACTTTGCTAAAGGAGAGAAAAGAGGATATCATGTGTAATGCTGTTTTGTGTGCCAAGCTCAGGCTTACAGCTGAGACAAGAATAAATACACTTCACATGTGAAGGAGGGGGGACACGCTGCAAGTAAAGCACATGAGCTGCTGGATGCTTCAACAGGCAGCGGACACGTACAGAACTCGCAGATCCAGAGACAGGAGTTTTTCCTTCATTTCCAAAAGCTGTCAGCCCTGTCACGGAGGGCTGAGGGTATCTTGCAAGAACAGCAAGCACCCTCGGCAAGGTGCAAGAGCATCTCTCACAGCCTCACCTGAGCTGGCCAGCCTCCAGCTCAAAAACTTGTGCCTTTAACAAAGGTTTTTACTTCAGCTGCAGAGGTGAATGAGAGGTTCTGTGCCCTTCTCTAGGGTCCTTGCTACTGGCGCTGTTTCTATGCAGAATGCATCCAGGAACTGCAGTAAGGGTCGACAATACAATCCCGAAATAGGGTTTTAAGCAAAGACAAAAAGGCAGCGCATAGCACTTGCAAGTCATCGTCAGGTGAATGTACCCACTAGCTGCTATTGAGTAACTGCAGCAGAAAGAATAGAGTGAGTACTCCCAGTAAAAATAAAATAATGGAAAATCCATGTATTCATTAATGCGGAGCTTTCAGACAAAAGAATCCTGCCTTTCAGATGATTTTCAAGTAACACACTGGTCTTATCTAGCAGTGCAAAAATCAATGCCCATCTTAGAGAAAATATTTCCTTTTCATATGAAGAAAGGCAGTGACAGCCCAGAACACTAGACATATGAGCAAAACTGGGGATTCAGGATCATAAAAGGTTTACGGCACAACTGAAAGCATCTCTACCGGGCCTTAGAGATTACTAGCTTGCTTCTAAATGACTGGAAAATGACCAAGATGGATGTCCGGCCACAGGAAAAGATTTACTAATCTTGGATGTTTTCACTTGTTTAAAGGTAATGAAAATGCTCTAGTTCAATAATAGCTGTATTTTTTTTTCCAAATTATTCTGCCCTGATTCTTACATGCAAGAACTGTCTCAATCTCTTTGATGGCACTACACTGATTTACGCAGAGCTGAAACCTTGAACTTTTACAGCTCACCTTGTGCCATAAAGAATATGAGACTTAAAATGTGCACAGTAAATCTAGACTTATATTATTCTCCCAGGTTTATTCATTGTCCATAAAAGCGAGGAAGGAAAAGCACACAAAAGGATATTAAACTCTGGAATCTCCGAGCTCCAGTGTTTTGTTCTGTGTATGCAGCATTCCCACACCCAGATACCCTTGGCTCAGGGACATCCCATAAGTGAATGTCCACCTTCCCCAGACATTGCAGCTATGCTGACAATCCCCTTTTTCCTAAGCCTGTTCCCGTACCATAATCTTTTTAATTAAATTTAATACCCAAATCACATACCATATCTTAAACTTTCCCTGACAAATGTGTCTCAGGTAGGCTTTTACTACCAACCGTCTGCCTCTGGGTCAGTTCAAAACAGGAACTGCAGGCACACAGTCAAGTTACTGGCCACATGTTGGCTCACTGATAGCAGTTTAAGGGATGTCGTTTGCCTTCCATCTGCAGCAAGCTAACCGCACACATGTGGCTGGCTACCGCGGGTCAGCCAACAGGCAAAACCGACCCTAGCTTCCACTCCTTCGGTGAGTTTTCTCCATGAAATAACACACAGAAATAATCACAGCTCCAACTGGCTTTGCAGAGAAAAGACACTGAATAAGAACATGTGAAACGCCCGGGGTCAACTCTTGCTCTTTTTCTGTAACATGAGCAGCCCATTGACTAGATTTTCCATTTTCAAAGTATTCCTTAGTACGGACCCGAGGCATAAACTGCTGGCTCACCACATAAGAAAAAGGACAATCTTTGACAAAACGTGCTGTTAGTTTCTGAAACACCTTCACAATAATCTTTTCTCCCAGCTAAGGAATAAAACTTCCCAAAATGCATTGTTTTTCTTGCAAACAGTAGGAAAATACAGTATGTGTTTCATAATAAAATATAATCTCCTGAAACACACTTAGAGGTAACAGAAACAGCAAAGTCTATCAGGCAGGGAATATAGCATTGGAATATGCCATCAATTCACTTTCTGCTGCCTGATTTCCTACATGGAACAACAGCATTCTCCTTTATACAATGCCCAAAACATTTACACATTAGAAATACGGTGCATGCAGAAGATACTAAATTTTTCACTTTTGTAAGAAGTACTTCCCCAATGAAAGCTCCAGAGGACCAAACCCAAAAATAGCGGTGAATTTAGAAGAAAAGGAAACTATTTAAGATGTGGGTCAGTCCATTTAAAATAAATGAGTATTAACTTTCCCTAACTACACTACTTTATCCTAATCCAGACTTTTCACAAAGCTGAAATCAGTTACCTCTGTCTTAGAGGGAGAAAGCAGTATTTGTAGGTACCAATGTATTCTGGAAATATAAGTTCCGACTACAACAAGATCATACTATTCATGTTAGAAATGTTCCCTTCTATCATTCTTAATAGCAAGTTGCTTGAAAAAAACAATAGACTGATCTGAGTCTTTGAACTAAAGCTAGTCAGTGGTTCTACAGGGTTAGCACAGGGCACAGCACCTTGGGTACACCTTGACTCCCACGGTCATCACGTAATTTGGTAGCTCAGAATGAGTGGGTGAAAGAAAAACTGAAAGATTATTTTTCAGCAAGACGCCCAGAACAGAATTCAGTTCCAGTATCAGTAGATCCTACTATCAATGGGGAAGGCTAGGACAAGCCTGTTTCTATCAGCGTGTATCCTTTCAAATTGACCCATCCCAAAATGATGACTACCTTGACAAAAGGCTTTGCGGTAGGAATTGCATTCATATTGCCAGCTCACATTCAATATCCCAAATGTCATTTCTTGGCTACTTCTCTGGAGGATGTTTTCAATTACTTGGCTGTTTTTCTTGCTTCCCTACCCCCTTCTATTTCTCCTGATTATTATTCAGACTCCGTAAAACTATTTCTGTTGAGACTGTAACTAAGGCATGAGACACAGAAGTGTATTTGCACATGCAAGTTAATGACTCAGATTCTCTCATTACAAGCTGTTTATAGGATGCTTGTACCATTTCCTGGTCAGAAGAGATATCTGGTTTTTTGCTGGACCAAAGCTCTATTAAACCATCTAATCAACTTGATCAGTTCAGATTGAATTCATTCATCTCCCCCTACATTTGAGTAGTAAGCAACTCAGGGTTCTTCTTCTGGTGGCTTTTGTTTGTTTGTTTGTTTTGTTGTGTGGGGGTTTTTTGTCTAACAAAATAGCTTTTCAAGTTTAGTGAAACATATGCCACTTTTGCTTTGGGCATTAAATAAATTTAATGCCTTTACTGCAACTGAAGTGGAAGGGAAGGTCTGGGACACTGCTCCAAAACTATTCAATAAACCTATTCGTTAGCACACACAGCTGATGTGATGGGGTTGCTTTGTGCTTTGTTTTGTTGCTGGATCCACTACAAATACAAGCCATTGGCAGCTCAGTCAGCAACATATGAGAAGGGGCTTCCTCTCCCGCCGTAGTGTTCCTGGCTGTTTGAGCATGAATAGAAAAGGTGGATGGATGCCAACTGGCAAAACAGATAGCAATAGCAGTGCATGATTCTAATATAAGCAGCAAAAAGACCAAGCACAAAACATTTCTCTCTCTCCCATTGACTAAGGCTCCTTTTGGCAGACAGCAGCAGGCTTTTGCATGCTTATTTCCCTCTGGTCAGGGAAGATAGCTTTAATTATGTAGCCATGCAAGGTAATACTGTACAGCCTCTGGCACTGTTCATTTACTAGGGTAATAAATAGAGGGCTAAAGGACCGATCAGCTGCTAGTCAGCTCACAGACAATCCTCACCTCAGTTTCAAATGAAATTCCCCACAAGAGGCATAACTGGAGGACTAGTCAGACCAACTTACATGCACTGCAGAAACGCATGGGGAAGGGTGTGCACCTACAGGGAAAGGAAATGTGTCAGCTGCAGTGACACAGTAATCCCTGCACATTTATGAAAGGCAACTTCACTAGGATTCACACCCTTTCTTCATCAACAGATCTTCATTATCAACTGCATGGAACTTGTACAGAGTAGGGCAGAGGGTGGATGATATTATTTTAATCGTTTTCTTTCTTTCATTCTCTTTTTTAGTGTCCTGCAGGATATTGGTCGCTAAAAAGTAATGTGGACCAAGGCTGAATTTTTAACCACTTTGCAATAAACATTTGCAGGGGTTTTTTTCATAAACTGTTCTTAAGATTATGATCGTGAGTATGACTATGACTACTGCTGTTTGCTTTTAAGGATTCTCTGCCCACCCCAACACTTACCCTGGGACCAAGCAAAGCAAGATGGCTAATTCAAGGACTCGATCTCTGCTTGTTCTGGAACAGGCTACTACTGATTTTATTTGATTCCACTCACTCCAGTTTTAGAAAAACTAGTCAAGAGCCAATCCCTACCAGCTCTCTCCATGCCTCTCATGACTTTGTAGACTCTTCTAAATCTCTCCCGGGCTGAAGAGTCCCAGCTTACTCAGTCATTCCTCACAGGGCAGCCACTCATGGCAGCCTCCTTGGTTACCCGTTGGGCTGCCTTCTGTTCTACCACTCACTTTCTAGGATGAGCAGACTGGAACCACATGCCTTATTTCTAACAAGAAGCAAAACAGTTTAGAGACTCCAACTTACATTCAACTTGCATGCCAATAATTTGTTGGGGACCTCAATACACGGAGAGTATAATCATAGGAAATGGTACCCTACAGCACCAGAAGTTGTACCACCTCAATAAAAAGGTTTCTCTGAAAGACAAGACAAATTCAAATACACATCTCTGCTACTACTTTGTTGTAGTGGAAACGACTTCAAAGAAATAGTTGGCTAACAAAAAAGGCCTCATTACACATACAGAAATCCCATGCTTTTGGCTTGGCTGCGTGGGCAGGTGGGGAAGAAGGATCAGGGTGGACTAACAGAGAGGAGAACGATGTGTTTTGTTTATAACTTGCGTGATTTGGAAGCGTGTGTTTTCCTGTGGGAAGTTCCTAGCTCTATCTCTCGTGATCTAAAATCGGTGTCAAAGGTTTGTGAATGGGTTACAGAATCAGCAATGGCACCTCCCATTGTTAGCTGTCTACATTTTTTATAACCACTTGCATACTTTTGGTCAACCACTGTAAAATAAACAGTCCTTCCCAAATGTTTTTGTTTTCTTTGACAGCACAGCAATAATTCACATGGAATGCTGCAGAATATAAAAGCACTTTAAAGCTGTTGTAAAGCTGCATTTTTATGATTTATGCTTGAGTGGTTTTCAAGCAAAAAAGATGCCAGAGCTACAGAAATATATGAAATTAGAAGATGTATCATGTGCGCATGTACATGATATAGATGTGTGTGTGTGTGGGGGCTCAAATGGGAGACACTATTTTAAATAATTCTCATTTTGTGGGGAAGATCTGATCATTTTCTTGCGTCTTTGAAAAATGACTCAATGCAACAGCCAGAATAACTTCTGCAACTACCAAAATTGGATTAAGATGACCAAAACAAGTCTCTTTCAACATGAACTCTTAGGGCCTCATGCTTACTGTGCCCCTTGAGCAGAAAAACACTCGTAAATGGTCATTCCATCTGACCTGAAGAAACATTTCACAGATGGATCATTATACGACTGCAAATACAACTGGGAATTATACTCCAGGCTAGAGCAGAAACCTGTGAAAATGACACCAGAGTCTGTTACACTGCACTACCAAGGAGCGAGTCTGCGTGACCACAGATGTTTCTGTTCACCTAGTATCACCCTATTTATCACTCTCATCTTTCTGAAAACTCTTGTCTCCAGCCCGCACAACAGAGACCCTAAATTGTGCTGTAGGAGGAACAGGAATAAGCTGTACGTTAAAGTTGCTCTTGAAGGCTCAGAGGTTATCGGTTTGGCCATCACACCTGCATTCCTGACAAACAGCTGGAGACCCAGAGAGGCCTGGCCTGGCTGAGAGCTTCTCCAGCAGAGAGCAGTGATACACTGTCAATGAGCTCAGTCCTGGAAAGCAGGGCAGCTTCCAAGCTGGAGAAAAGGCAAAGCTCAAAGCTGGCAAGCTTGCCAATGTGAGTGTCAGAGGAGCCGGACTTGGAGAAAAAGACGACAGTGTGGGGTCATCTGAAGAGAAAATCATTAAGAACACCTACAAAGGCAGTGCCTGAGCCAGCAGCCCCCGCTTCAGGAGGAATACTCACACGAGATCAGAGATGCAATCCTTGCAGCATTTTGCGCTGTAAGCCCAATGCAGGGGGCATTTGCACCACAAACTCCATCCACCTTCAAATCAGTGTCAAATACTCTCTGGCAACCATTGCTTAAGTCGCATATACCTGTTCAAGTGACATCAAGAAGAAAATGCCAGGCTGCCAAGAGAAGAGCACCTCTTCGTTAGACCTGCCAATACTGACTTAAAAAAACCCCAACAAGCTTGTCTCAATCTTTGTCCTGTATCAAGCTGCTTCATGTATTACAAAGATCGGCTTACACATATACACAGGCACATCCACACACACTGGCACTTCTCCATTTACACCTCGTGTGTATTTCATCCTTGTGGATATTCTTTGTATAGCCACTACTAGTAATAAAGACAAAATGTGAACCCCTCTTAGGCAATAAAAGGTACTGAATGTTAAATTGCAGATTTCATTGCTGTGGTCTAAGCAACAGGTGGATTATGGCCTCACATATCCCAACCCCAAAGGAACTGATCTGTACCCCTAGAAGAAGGCTTTCCTAGGTAGAAAGGTTTTCCTCTGGGCTAGTAAAATAAATGTTTGGCTTTTCACCTAAAGATACCAAAATATTTCATAAAGTGAAAGACTGGAGTTACCTATTTTACACAGGATGAAAACTAAAGCACACAAAGTACACTGTCTGGACTGAGGACTCGAAGCTGGGCAGGCAGGCTTTGCATTGTACACTGATGCTTCCCAACCTGCTTGTAACCAGGACGCCACGCCACTGCTTTTTTGCCTATCATATGATCTCGGCTTTCTGCCATTGCCACCTCAACATCCCATACCACTTTACTCTTTCCCTTCTGTCCAGTCAACATCAACCTGCTCTGTCCTCCCTGTTTGGTGCCTCATTTCTCCCCCATCCTCCTGTGAGAGCAGCATTGGTGGGGATGCTCATACTCAGTGCTCCTCACAGTGCCCTGTGAGAGCCATCTCCTTGGGTGACAGAAGCTGACTTAAATCATAACTCATCTCTTCAGGCTTTATGTCCACATGTAGACACATGTCTGTTCTTAACAGTGAAAAAAACCCCACGGAGCATCCAACATATCACACAAATTGTATTCTCTGAAAAGCATTGTCAGCTCAGCCCTAATATTTGAGCTATAACAGAATTTACAGTATGGATGAGGCTGGAAGGGACCACAATGGGTCACCTGGTCCAACCTCCCTGCTCAAGCCGAGCACATGGCACAGGACTGCCTCCAGACAGTTCTTGAATATCTCCTGTAAGGGAAACTCCCCAACCTCTCTGGGCAACCTGTTCCAGTGCTCGGTCACCTGCACAGTAAAGTTCTTCCTCATGTTCAGCTGGAACTTCCTGTGCATCAGTTTCTGCCCGTTGCCTCTTGCCCTATTGCTGGGCACTGATGACAGCCTGGCTCCATCTTTTTGGCACCCTCCCTTCAGATACTCATAGACATTGATGAGTCTCAGTCATCTCTTCTTGAGGCTGAACAGGCCCACCTCCCTCAGCCTTTCCTTATAAGAGAGATGTTCCTGCAGCAGCTTTCTCCATCAGCCTACACTATACTGCCAAGTGGCATGTTTTATCTATGGATCACTCCAGATGGTCCTCTAGATCATCACATCAGTAGCCTAAATGGTAAGAAAAATAACCACGAAAGCAAAAACTAAGGACTTTATTGGAAAAATCTTTTGCCACACACTGACCCTATGTGCCCCCCTTGCAGGCAACATCTTTGTTTCTGTTTGAATTTTAAAATGATAAAAACCTCTCTAATTGTCATCAGTGTTGTGAAATTAAGTTTGGCCCCACCTAAAAAGGTAAAGAGCAGTTTTTAAAAATTGTTATTATTATTACAAAGAGAGTTGGTATTATTTCAAGGACAGCCTCTGTAGTCTATAGGGCTTTCTGATATCCTCTCAACAAGAGAGCTTTCACAGGTACCTGGAAGGCATAAGAGAAGTAAAACACCCCTCTGTGCACATAGCAGGAAAAAAGCTTTGGAGCAGATGGTTGTCTGCTCTGGAAAAATTCTGGGTTTAATTGGTACTTTCTGTAGCTCGCTGCTCATCAGTACCAATACAGTTCATACTGGCACATCCTTGTATGTCTCAAGCTCTTGTGGTGACATTTTCTCCTTTCAGGATAAGCAAGAAAACAAACCTTTTTCATAATGATGAGGACATTTGAAGGAAATCACCCAAAGCTCAGCTAGAGTTTTAATTCAGGATGGTGAGCCCCAGGACAGTGATGAGATACTCTGTCTGTGACAGTGATTGTTACAAAGCCTGTAAGAAGCAAAGCAATGCTCTCAACAACCATAGCATGTTCCACCTTCAAGGGATAGTTCTGGAAGCAAGAACTCGGTTCACCTTCCTAAGTGGAGCATTCAAGGATAAAATGGAGGAAGAAGGATCAGGGTGGTATATCTCTCAAATGGCACACACAGAGCAAGGTGATTTTTGGAGGACTGGCTCTTCTCCTGGAGCAGGTCCCAGCGGAGGGCTATGAAAATGATTAAGGGACTGAAGCATCTGTCTTAGGAGAGTAGGATGAGAGAGCTGGGCCTGTTCAGCCTTGAGAAGAGACAGCTGAGAGGGGACTCATCAATGCCTATCAGTATCTGAAGTGAGGGTGCCAAGAGGATGGAGCCAGGCACTTCTTAGTGGTGCTGAGCAATAGGGCAAGACGCAATGGGCAGAAACTGATGCACAGGAAGTTCCAGCTGAACATGAGGAAGAACTTCTTTACTGTGTAGGTGACCGAGCACTGGAACAGACTGCCCTCGCTCGAGATATTCAAGAACTGTCTGGATGCAATCCTGCACAGTGTGCTCTGGGATGACCCTGCTAGAGCAGGGAGTTTAGACCAGATGACCCACCGTGGTCCTTTCCAACCTGGCCCATTCTGTAATTCTGTGATATTGAGCAACACTCTATGCTGCACATTCATCCTGGCAATCGTGACCTCCTGCTGCTATGAGAGAGTCTCTTTGAAGGGTTCCTACCCCAGGGCCACAATTTTGGGCAGCAGCAGCTTGGAATCCTACCCCAAGGCTATGCTTTTGGGCAGTAGCAGCAAGGAAATGGTGCTTATCACACCTCCACCCGGGCTCCCCAGCCAGGGAAGAATGCAGGCTGCTGCGAGGGCTGAAAGGCTTGGGAAAGTGCAGCCCTGCTGTTTCATGTCAACATTCCTCCCCCTCTGCCTTTCCCAAGGTCTCGGCAGAAAATCCTTTTTTGTTCTTATCAGTTCAAACAAGAACAATGAATTCCTCAAGCCCGCAAGAATGTGACAAGGTGCCAACAAAGCCAACCAGGAAGGTGATGTATGGTCTATAGGCTGCAGCTCAAATAAATCACTTCACAAACCCATGCTGCATGGAGAGAATTCAAACAGCTTAGAGCCTCTATTTCTAGTTCTCCCTTTCAGATATTCACCTGCCAAGTATTCTGGATAAAAGCAGTGCATGTGATGCTAAAACACTGCATGCCCTTTGCTTTTATTACCAGGAATAACTGATTTGAACAAAGCGTCTAATCAAATCGAAATTACAGCAGTGCATCTATGCAGCCTCGCTGAAGGCAGAGTTGCAGTTTCCATTAAATCCCTATTTGCGAGTTTACAACTGGCTCACTGAGCACAACTTGGTGCGCACAGCTGTCAGCCAGGGAGCAAATGGTTTTGAACCCCATTTCAGAAATAATTGTTTGGCTCTCTTAAAATCATACTAAGGTTTTGTAAAAAAAAAATAATGAAGTTCTCACATCTGGTTGCTTTTTAGCACACATCTTCCATTTCTACAAAGAAACACTGATCTCCTAGTCTGCTAGTCTGATTGGGAAAATAAAAGGATAATGACCAACACATTCAGTCATAAAAAGGCAGCTTAGGAGGTGCATATTCTGGGTGTGCAAGGATTCAGATGTCTCACTCCTTGCTTGAACAATATGCCTTCTCACCAGAATTTACATGATGCCCAACACTGAAGAAATTACAATTGTTTCATATTAAATTACATACATGATGGTGAAAATTCACAGCCCAGACAGAATGGCAAGCAGGTGTTTAAGATGCTCAGCCCACACATGGGCTCTTCGCGAGCCAGAGACTGAAACAAAGCGTGCCTAGCCTTGCTGTGAGTTCGGAGCTCCTTAGTTTGCTTTTGCCTGAGCATTCCTACTGCACAGATGCAGCTCCCAGCCCCATGCAGGCACACTGCATGTGCAGGAGCTGCTCAGCAGTGCAGGTGCCAACTGGCTAGTTCTCTGGAAGAGCCTGGATGCTACTGCTGGTATGTAGAGCATAGATCTGGAGAAGACTTTCTGGAACAACCAGCCATGATTCTCCATAAAACTTTCTGATGTATCGCTACGGTTGTAACATCAAGCCAGTCACTGGAAAAATAACAGGTGTTTTAGTTTTAAATGGTTCACACTGTGGAACCTTTTCTTGACCAGAGACTTGCATGTTCTTCATGGGGTCAGCTCAGTGTGGAAGGAGCACAGACTGACCACAAAGGGGAATCCACCTGCCAGAGCCAAGGTTCCCCATGGGCAACAATCCTGCACCACTGTTCCCACCTAAGGCAGAGGGAAATAAAGGCTTACAGCTTGCCAGTGTGAATTTGTCATACCTCCTCAATCCTGTGCCTTACCTGTCTGCCCCAGGTGCAGCACCAACAAAATTTTTCATATTTATATAGTTTAGTGCTGTCTGCTTGCAGCTCCTCAACATAACTGTGACATGGTGCCTCATTGATGCAGACAGAGTCTTCATCACAGATGGATTTTTGCTATTTTACATCACCTCAGCTCAGGAGATGCACTGCTTGGTAGACACTCCAGTACTGCCCCTGCTCCATCACCTACCTCATCTACATCCTGCCCCACCGGTATACACACCACTGGGATGCCAGCTGCAACAGGCACATGAAATCTGTGTATCCATGTCTTGCCTATGTATCCTCAGAAAAGAAAGCACCACTGTATCTCCTGCTATTAACCCATGGCAACCAGACTTTGCTGGATTTGCTAGGTCGAATTTGGCCGTACTTGCCACCTAGTGAATAAGAAACACAGTAAGGATGAAGAAATAATGTATCTGCCTGATGGAGCATGATGCTTTTCAGACAAACTTTTACTGCTTGCGCAAATAACTGATAATGCACCGGCAAATGGGCTGCAGAGTACTGAAAAAGCTGTGACATCTCTGCAATGAGAAATCTTAGTATGGCTTTGGATTACTACATTTTTCCTAACAAATGGGGAGAGTGGCATTGTATGAGGCTCCTGCCTACTGCTCACCTCTTAAAATGGCTTTGGTTGAAGCAGGACTTGGTCTTCCACCTTTAACAGACAGACCTGTACATACCCTAGGAAGCAGTTTTATTTAACTACGCACACATATGTTCCCCCACCCCCTAAAGAAGATTCCTGCCCTAAATACGTATTTTGTACAAAATACCGAAGCGTTCGAGTAGTAATTTATGTGCTGGGTTGAAATGACTTATTTGGAACTACTGCAGTCTGCTGAGAATGTTGTATGTGTCAGGTAAATGTCCTCTTCAGAGATTCCCATGTAAAAATTATTCTAGTAGAATGGGAAGTGTTCCCTTCTGTCATTCACCTTGCCACCTGTACTGACTGGAGTAGTACTTGTAGGCACAGATCTAAGCCTGGAAATACTCATGAATAAGAATACTGCAGGATGATGACAAACAAAATCACCATTCCAGAAATGCAGCATTTCTGATGGGTGAGGTGTAGCAACAACTGAGGTGAGACATGGCACGGAGCCCAAGCTCTTTGCCTGACACATCATGATCAGGCTGAGTGCTGGGCTGCCTTGGTGGGACTCGGTAAGAGGCAGAGAAGAGAGGGAGAGAGGAAAGGTTGTGCTACTGGGGCCAGCAAGGTAGCTTAAGAAGGCAACAGTTCTGGCTGGGAGCGGACAGGATGCTGAAGAGGAGAGAGGATGGCAAGGAAGACTGACAGAGGAGCAGCTGGGAGCTGCCAGCTTGAAAGACTGGTGCACTAAATTCCGTGACGGGTCCTGTGGTACTTGGTCAGTTTCTTAAATCCTCAAATGCCGCAGCCAAATGCATATATAAAACATTAAAATACATCACCATTAAATTACTTTTAAAGGTAAAGTTCAAAATCCTGAAGGCAAATATAAATACAGCTCCCCTTTTAAGTCTCTTATGATTTCAGCCATTCTTATAAAGACTGGTGTATACGTTCTTTTTGAGAAGACCTTCTGTACAGAAACCACATACAAAAGGCACTGAGGTACCTTCCAAAATCACATTTATAGGTTTTATACAGGAGAGCTTTTGAGGTTTTAAGAGAAATTACAACTAAGGGGCAAAGAAGAGAATAACCAAGGAACAGAGTTTGTACATTATCACTATACATTTACATTTTACACTGCCTGAGTGTCTCTATTTGCTCTAGAGTCTGCTGGCCCAGCTAAATGGAAATTTCAAAAACAGAGAGCCCTTTCAAATAAAATATATAATTTTATTGTACTCAACTCCCTTTTATCTTTTAGCTGTGATTCAGACCTTACTAAATTGTTCATCTATACCACTTAAAGATAAAAAGAGCCTAAACCCCCCTGAAGTTAGCTCCAGTTTTCTATTAAATCCCTTCTTTTTCTATATCAAGCTTCAAGAACACTGAGGGCATTTTAACTAACGGACAGTACGTTAATCCGTTTCACATCAAGTGCACAAGGTCTTAACACATATTACAAGCAGAGATGCTCTTTGGCATCCTCTATGCTCAGCTTGGCACAAACCTCCCAGCTCAAGAAAGGCTCCAAATGACAAAAAACCAGATGTCATAGGCTGGGGCTGAATTGTAATAAGTAACCTCCTATCATGAACACTGCCTCCTGCACTTAACATGGGCATATTCTGCTGCAGCATCTTATTCAAATAAATATTTGCATAGCAAATGAATGCACATTTTTATTATGAACAAATGGTGCAGTATGATTAATTACCAATTTCCTCCTCTGAAATGGTGTCGAAGAATGTCAACTGACCACCTAGAAAAATTACAACTCCAAAGTAACATTTAACAAAATTCTGTACGCAGTTTATCATGTACTAATTTTGTGGCATCTGTTAAAGGAGAAACTAATTTTCCATCTGACCTAAATAAGCACTTTCATCGGAGGGGAAGGGGGATAAATAACGTAATCCTGCTTGCTGCCAGTTTGAAATCACTGTGCTCTCAGATGGACTTCCTTCACTGACAACTGACTGTACTAAGCACCTGCAGCTCAGGGACCTCGCAGAGTTTCCAAACAGTTGGAGCAGGGTTGCAAAGGTCTCTCATAATGAAAATGAGTGACTGGTAATATGGTGTGCTTGATCCTCCCCTTTCAGTTGCAGTAATGCCTTGTTTAGTTGGTTACTAGTATCCTGTTATTAGTAAAATATCTGCATCATTACTCAGATCTCAAATACTAGTTTTTCTTCATTACCTCTTTCCTAAAAAGATGAGAATGGGCATTTCTGTTACACCATCAAGGCCAGTATCCCTTCTGAAATAGGGGCAACTTAGGGAAGAGCGTATGAGTAAGACGAGCACATAGTGGTATTTCCCACAATGGTACCTCAGTTTTCAACTATTTATGGCTCTGGGACTTCCTGAGCCTAAGCTGTGGCATTGAATAGCCCAAGTCAAAAATCACATTCTTTGAATCTGTCCAATTAATCTTTGAGTTTCCATAAAAACTTTCAGTTTCTGAAACACAAGGTGCCTCAATATGCCTTACATGATGAAGCATCTTCTTTTGGTTCTTTCAGCCCTAACAGATAGTACTTCCATTAAATGACTCACAGCTCTGTTGCCACAAGAATGAATAAACATTTCCCTTTCTCTGCGTCACAATTGATTTGTGAGATTCCCTAAATGCATCCTACCTACAATCGTCTCCCCTCCTGGCCAAAGAGCTCTGGTCTGTTAGATTCATCACCTGAGATCTATGCTACACCTCCAGCTGTCTGGGTTAGTAATAATTCCTGTTGCTCTGAGGTCATGCAACACATGCAAAGTCACCCTGACTTTGCCCTTTACAACTCAATGAAGCTGCAATGCTTTTCCGATGATAGTGTGAACTCGGGCATCTTAAAAATCCAGTGTGCCCTTTCAGCACACTGCTGAAGGAAGAAGCCTGCTGCTGTCTCAACTTCCCTGAGTCAGTCACATAACTTTGCCCCAGAGATGGGATAAACTATTTAGCAATGGCTTGAAACCTGGTGCCAACTGATTCCTTTTGTCTCTTTCCTCCTCCGGCTTGTTGACCACAAACCTTTCCTGTGACTGTACAGAACATAGCACATTTTGGGAACAGCTGCACTGGAATTGCCACACACCAAGTCTCTGTCCATCCCTGTAAAACATGAGCTCAACTGCAACGTTTCCTTGGGAGCCCTGGCTTCCCCAAAAGTTCAGTATGCAGAAGGCAGAGGAGATGAGGCAAAACTGCAGACAGGTATGCAGGTTTTATCTTAATCTCTTTACAGGTCTACAGAGATTAACCAGGAAAAAAAAAAATACAGCCTGTGGCTGTTTCACTGAGTTACCAGAGTTTCCAAGACTCTTGTTAAGCATGAAGAGTACATATTCTAACTATTGATTTTTGTTTATGGTTTCTTTGCTTTTTAAGCAAAGCTAAATTAGTTTTGCAGCAACCCACCTTTGCCCTGAGCTGCTCTAAATTGCTCCTCACAACATTCCAATTGTTTTGGGAAACCCAGGATCTGTCAAATGGTAACACAGTCTTCCTGCTGTTAAACTGTCCCCTTCAGCCAAGGGGACAGGAGCCTGTAGGATCTGGTTTCCCTTCTGACAGCTGCAGTAACTGGACCTTAATTGGAATTGGAGTAGAAATTTGTGGTGAAAATGGAATCACTGTCATCACATTGCCTCTGCATAGAACTCTGGGCAGATTTGGGCACTTGATAGATTTTTATGTCCACTCAACATCTGCTTTTCTCCAAAGAGGTAAAAAAATGGGGAAATCAAACCATCGAGCTACATGAACATGATAGAGGCAGGCACTGCAGAGTTTGGCAATGGTTTTAAGTCTTGAATTGACCTGATTATACACATATTTTAGAAAATGTGCAACTGGTCCCCCAACTTTATCTGGAAGCTCTGTAAAATATTACATAAATCTACCTTGGCATGTGCTCAGTTTCACAAATCACTGTTCAAAGGTTTCATGATTACGACGCAGAAGTTGATGTAGGAGGAAGAGCGAAACAGTGAACATTTATTTTGCTTACTATAAAAAGAGATAGTACTGCCTTGTATCTATTCCAGTTTAGGTCACAAACTTCTACAGGAGTGCTCGGACTTTATTGCAATAGGTAAAGACTGTGTTTGCAAATGTTACGTGGCATAAAGGGTCTGGTAGCATATATTGGAAAACATCTCTAATTCATGCAACATTCCACTGACATAAACCAGAGAAAAAGGAAAAGAAACCCAGCCTTCCTATCAGGTGGGAACAGTAACTGTGCCACGCTGCAGAACACGCTCTAACCCAACCCTTTCCTGCTGTCCCTGCTCTGCCAGCAGGATTTAGCCTCTGTGAGGGAAGTTGCTGCTGCCCTCCCTGTAAGCCCTGGAGGAGAAATACCCCGGAGATACCTCTCTATCCCATCTGCCTGGCGACCTACGCGGTGGTTTTGGGGTGGATTTTTGGTTTTTTTGTTTTTGTGAGAGGAAGAATAAAGTCCTAGAATCATTTTAGGTCGGAAAAAACCTTTAAGATTATTGAGCCAAATCATAAAGGACAGCAGTGCAGTAGGTATTTTCTTGCTATGCCTGTATTTATTACATCTCACTTCGTGCTATTGGAATGAAATTCAGTGAATCCCAGTGTAATTTCTACTGAAATATGAAATCCAGCATGTCCACAAGTCTTTCTATGTAATAAGTACACTTTATTATGTTTATCTAACACTCAACCTTTGGAAATGTTTGAGTATTAATACATTAAATTTTTCACCTACAGAACTTATTTGCAGTGTGCTATGGGTTATCCTCTCTCACAGACACATATAGGTGGGTGTATATATATATGTAGGATAATGGAAAAAGAGATATAGATACATTGCTATGGAATTGAAGACGTGCTGTTATAGCACAAATCATCCTACACATCCTCATGTTCATTAAAAATACTAGTATTTCCATCCAGTGCTCAGAAAACTTCTCCAGCAGCACACTAACATATACTGGCATATCTAAAGCAGGTAAAGAACAGACAGAAAGCACACAGAAACAACTATAGTCTCTTTGCATATAACAGAAATTATAATCTTGATTTGTGTCATGTAAAAAGATATTGAAGTTGGGAGATACAACTCCAATATAGGGGTCCCAGACACCTTATAGCCATCTAAACATATTCTTTTTTGTAGGATATGCTAGAATTACTATTTCAGCTGAAATTTCTTATTATTTAAATATTAACTATAATATAGAAGCATACTGAACTAAAAATTAAGACCTCAAGAGCAGTGAGTCAGAACACAAATCTATTTCTAGAGTGGTGCCAGCTCAGACAGCAGCTAATAATGGTTGCTGAGGAGAAAACATGTGGCAAATATGGAATGACATTTCCTGCATTTTTAAAGTGGGAGATGCCATTAAGTCCACTGAGTTTAAAACCACTTTCTGTATAAGGCCTGTAAAAATCCTTTTTCTGTACCTTACTTTTTTCTTTTAATTTGTCTAAGTTTTGTAAACCAATTTACACATCTGACATGAAGAACTTCTATGCTAATGAGCTTGACAATTTAACTGTGTTGTGTGAAAAAAATACTTCTTCTTGCTGGTTTAACCTAAATAATTTCTGTTGGTCTTCTAGCTATTATACTTCAGAAAACAAAATAATTATTTTCCATTCATGTTCTATACAGAATTAATGAGATGTACAGGTCTAGGTCCTATATCTTCTTAGTTTCTCTCCTATTTTCAGCTGAGAAGACCTGGTCTGCTTATCTCCCCTTGTGGGGGAATAATTCTGTACCTTTGAACAATCTAACATTCATCTGCACTTCTTCAGATTCATTAGTGTATACAGCCTTCAAATCCATTAAAAATCTCAGTGTGCCACTGAGTTATCCATGCCTGAAGTATGCCTGACATTTTGTTCTCTTTTCCTTTTGTAACAATTATTAGCATTTTATTCCTCCTTTTGACCACTGCCATCACAAAACGGACATTTCGCAAGAACTATTCCTCATGACTCCAAGTTCTCTTTCCTATTTGGCAATAGCTGCCTCAGGGCTCCCCTTTGCAGAGGCAGAGCTGCTTCTCACCCCCTTGACGACAGCACAAAGCCTTGCCTGCCACTGCACTGCCAGGCCTTTCAGTACCAGGAGTTCCTTCTTCATCTGCTCACCATCTACTTTAGTATGAACTAATTTGTTTTGTCTTCACCAATGCGTAACTTTGCACAATTAATTTCAATATCATTAATTTTGAGCAGCATAGGTCCCATCACAAGTTCTGCTGGAAATATCCAGGTATCTCCCCTCCATTGTCAAAACAGCCCAGGACAGGACCTTCTCTCTCATACCCTGACCACGTAATTTCTTTAAGGCACTCCATGAATAACACTGAATTGAACTATTTTGGAAAACAAGACACATCACATTGATTGAACCGTCCTGAGCCACACGCTTACTTAGTTTTCCTTCCGAGAATTCCAACGGGTTTGTGACACACAATTCCTTTCTAAGAAAAGCTTACTACTTTTCCTAATTTTTTTTCTTATTTACCTATAAATATTATATTTATCCAAGTCTGTACAATTTTTTTCTGCTCGAGCTTATACCTATTTGCCTGGAGTGGTGATTAGACCTACTGGTATGCAGTTCCAGGAGCTCTCTTAGTGTCCCCTAATGGCTGCCACCACCTCCTCTGAGGCTAAGCCACTTGTCCTATGCCCTACAGCTAAGACTTTACTGGAGGAAGTTCAGAAATTTTGTATTGCAGTTTGATCTGACTTCTTTGGAGAACAGTGTTTGTTCCTGACAATTTGTCACTACTGATTTATGGATCTGCTTGCAAACTCCTTCACCTGCATTCCAACACTAGACAGCTCCCCCAAATCCTTCCCTGTAATGAAAGGTACTGGTGTGGAAATCTTAAATTCTTCTAAGATGCCTAGAATTTGTATCTTTTTACTCCTGTGGCCTTGCCTTACTTGAGTTCTTCTTTAATTTGTTCAGGAGTCATTGTCTCTAGACACTCTCCAATGACCTCTGTTTCCAGCATGTGTTAAAATGGGTTTTTATCAGTACTTCCAAGTCCTTAACGAGTTATTCCTCAGCACCTTTTTAGTCCTCTTTCATCAATGCGTCCCATTTAACAATGCTTCATATTTAATGTAAATTTTCTTTTCTCCTTCATTTGGACACGACTTCTACTTTTCGAGAACTATTTATTTAATATTTTCCTGTCCACTTATCTCCTTAAAAATGGCAACCTCTTCATAATCCTCCCAAAGTAATTTTGATAGTTGGTATATACATACTTGGAACACTTCAGATGTCTGCAAGCAGTCTTCCTGCTGAGTGAAAGTCACTTCACCCCACCGACCCTCCCTTTTAACCTCAGTGCTATGCTGTACCTACTTATGAACGCAGATATGACTACAGAGAAATTACACTGAAGTAGAAGAACGAGGATGATTTGGCAGGACATCTTTGCCCAGTATGACTATGACTGTATGAATTTTATATATGGCCTTTTACATAAAAGAATTTGAGGTTCCTTTTCCAAAGGACAAACAAAATGCTCTTTGCTCTGCAATCATGCATTCATGGACAGACCCAATGATGAGTGACTGAGTATTGCTGGGCTTTAAACATTGGTTGACTGACTTCCATTAAATTAAGTCTGTGGCATTAAATTCAGCTCCTCGTGGATACTACTTCTCAGTTCAAGTACACATTTCTGAGGATTTCAGAGAAAAGGCTCCAGAGCCTGTACTTAAACCTACCCTTCAACAGCTTTAGACAAACAGGTGCAGCAGTGTGGGCCAACCTGCAATTCTTCTAGCCATGATCAAATTTCTATTTCCCTGCAGAATACTATTTCAGAGGCCATTTATCCATCACCTTTAATTAATACCATTGGTTTAATTAAGATATCTATATTCTAAACAAAGTTTTTGTCAATACTGTTAATCACCATTTTAGGCCATTGCTTTTCTGTATCAGTCAAATATTTGTATCATCATTCACCTAACAAAAACTGTGGCAATAACTGTTCTGCAAGAAAACCGATTTAGTGGCTTTGGGCTTTTTGCCGTTACTGAAAGACCACAACCTAATTAATTCTTTGGTTAGAATTCAGCTTCCAGGAATGCCTGTGAGGATTATTTCAGGGGTTAATTTTCTAGTTCTTAGATGTTTAATTGTCTAATTTGTAGATGTGATGAGGTAGTTAGTGTTCTAAGTACCATAAATGGCAAACACAATTATTTCCTGAAGTGAATCTCCAGGCAAAAAAAATGAAGGCCATTTTTTAAAACCCTACTAGAAATGTGTTTTTAATTGTAGATAAAAGCATCCTCAGCAGTACTAAAATAAAACTAGACGTATCATATCTAAAGTGGCAAAGGCTAGGTTCATAATTGTTAGATATCAGCTATGTTTAATAAAGCTGTAAATGTTATGTGATGACAAATATTATTTTAGGCTTGGCCTTTTCAAACCTAAATTATTATGAACTGAAAAAAAGCCGGGCAAATGCACCTAAGATCTGTTTGCCTATTTGTTCTTCACTGCATGGTGTCTTTTGCATAATGTGAATAAAAGTGCGGCCTCCACTTCTTCTAATTATATGAGGTTTGAAGACAATGAGCCTGGGACAAATGCTACTCTGAGTTACTCCCTTTCAACTTCTGGCAGTTTCAATAGCATCATTAGCTCTGGCCTATCATCCTCAGGCCTTTATATTCTGTAGATTAAAAGAATAAAAGGCAAAGAGCATGCAAGATAGACAAATACAGTCATATATGTCAGATATATAGGCATATACAGTCTGTTACAGTCTTCCTTCCACAGGATATTTGGGCTGCACGTGGTATAATGCCTTGCACTGACATCAAGACTCCTAAAAAGATGAGGTTTGGTTATGAAAACTGACTAATGACCCTGCCAGCAGCACCTACTACAATCCTGGTAGACCTCAGCATTGCTGCTCTTCAGTTTTCTGACGATTTATTCCAACTTGCAAAAAAATCCCAAAACACGAAAACCAATACTATTTTTAAATAATGAGTGCACCATGCTGGAATCCTCAATTAGTATAAAATGTAATACCTTATCAGAGTTATTGCAGCTTGCTTCAGCTAAGAAATCTTATTCAAATCCTTCTCTACCTCCACTCACAACCTGGCTTCTGCTCACAGAACTTAGCACCTCTGCAAAAAGAAGGTCAGAGTAACATAGACCTCTAGATTATCTTAAAACATTAAACCGTGTCTGTAAAATCTTTCCATGGGAATAAAAATCCACAAAAGACAAAAGGCATTTTGCCTGGTTTTGCCTTGGATAGTAACGAAAGGGAATTGCAGAATCAACACTTGAACACAGAGGCAAAGCTTTCTCTAACTTTCATTTCTTTAACACAGAGTCTCATCTGTGGAATGTTGGAACTGGAAAACTGAAAGTCTGACTCAATGTAAAGCACTCAATTGTAATTAGATGTGAAAGTGACGGGTATCTCTACTATGCTTCCTGTCCTGGAACTTTAAATGGAACATATGGCACAAGTGGGTGGAGAGCTTGTATGTGAAAACACAGATACAGGTCTCTTTCAGAAAAGACCATGACGAGTAACTCACTGATCAAATGATGGTAGAAACTCACAGCATACCAGATATGGTCAAGGAGTGTCAGAGTTTTAGCAACTGCTGATTAGTTACAGAGACCTAAACTTGCTTACAGTTGTTGCTTATCTGGTATCCACTAGGGTTAAACACATTATGAAGAATCAACCCATCTCAATTGAAAGAAAAGGAAACAAGTTAAAACTGGAAAATAGTATCTAGACTCTTAGTCAGCCTTTCCAGCTGATATTATTAAGGGACAGGAGTATGTTGCACTATTGAGTACCTAAGATAGGAATGCCATCTAAACACTCCTTGAGTGATACTCATGTGTGGTTTGCTGGGTGACGATGCTTGAACAAGTTCTGAGTTATTTCCTCTACCCCTTAACCAGGGACACTAATAGCAGAAATATTCTGTCTCATTGCTCTTACATAGAGTTCTCCTCCTACACCAACAATTTAGTCAGAGGGCAGGTCAGTGGCAAAACATGGGCAAAACATGCTCATGACTACTTCCTTTGCTTCAGAAACACTTGCCAAATTGTAATGGCAAAAGTTCTGCCTTTGCCTTTTGGGCTGACTGGTCAGAGACTCTGGAAACAAGCCAAGGTAGAGTGGGACAGTTCTGCTGACCACACTGAGCTCCTGATCGGGCTGTGAGCATTGTCTTCAGGATTGCTCATTACAGCTTCCCACACAAATAAACAGTGGATAGCTTCACTGAATCTCCATTCAAATGGCACAAGTACAAACGCAAGAATTGTGTGAGTTTTACTCATAAACGATAAGGCTTCCTCTAGAATTTTGCCCTTTTTATGCCACTCAAATAGTTATTTAATCCATCCCTCCTTTGAGCTCTGCTCCCTCATTCTGCTTCCTTAGTGTCACAAAACAAGAGTCTGCACTGTGGAAGACTCCTCACCTCCTCTGGTCCCCTGATTACAGGAAAGCCCAATGACTTTCTAATACATTTTTGTATAATGCAATGTAATCTCTTGCTTTTTCTTACCCCCTCTGGCTTTGCTCCACTTTTCCTTTATGTTGTACAGTAGATTACAGCCTATCTTTCCTTCCATTTGTCCTTAGTGTCTGTTTCCTCTTTCCTTGTCATCCACCTGTTTTTTCCTTTTTCTTTCTGTGATTCCTTTTCTATGCTACCCCTGCATTTTCTCTTCTCCTCTTTCTCACGCTAAATCTTTGCCACTCGACCCTATTTTATCATCCCATCTTCACACCCTAGGGCTCTCCTAACCAAAGACACTGAGGAAAGAGCCTCTGGAACCCCAAGTATTACACTGATTATGTCTACGCACTTTCCTCAGGTTTTTAACTGTCTAAAGAGTACAACTCTTTTTTTGTCTACCCTTTCAGCCTCTCTTTCTCTGAAAGCACATTCCTGTTCACCCCTTTTCTTTTTGTGCATGCTCAGTCCCACTGTCCATGGACTTTTCACACTGGTCCATAATCACTGCCAGACGCTCTTTCTTAATCTACTTCTTCTCAATCAGATTTTTTTCCAGTTTCTGAGAAGAAACACAGGTCTGAAGAAGAAACATAACAAAGAAATTAAGTGTTGGGAAAAGCTCTTAAACATAAGAAGGTAAGGGAGACAGGGACAGGTCTCACGCAAACAGGAGGCTTTAGCAGGAAAGAGAGGCATGCTTTCCTAGGGGGGGAAAATGTCTCACTACTGAACTAGTTGAGGCAGAGAGAAATTGACTACCAAAAAGAAAGTGACTCTATGGTCAGAAGAGAACAGAAACACCAGAAAGGACATCATAGACTTCTCACATTCTCTTTCCCCATAAATCTAAGAAGAAACTGAAACAGGGAAATAGGTGTAGACATTCATTATTTTGCTTAGGTCTCCATAAGCTAGGACATCTTATGATACTTTATGTTTAGAAACCCTTATACATCCGTTTTCTTTCATAAAGCCTGTGATGAGAATGTCACACTGCTGATAGGATCGGCCCTCTGGGATATCATGAATCTGAGAAAGAGTAAGGGGGATTGGTGGTTGCAGGAGCCATCTGGCTTCACATCTGGGAAAAGCTGCAGCTGCAATGCCAGGAGAGACTCAGGCAGACCTCGAGACAGTGCCGTGATGCCTTCCCAGACTGAGAACGTGTGGGCCTGCACCTGCGGCGGCATCCACACCGCAACCTGGCACGCTTCTAGGGGAGAGACTGACGGGCAGCGGAAGGCAAAAAAGCATTTCAGGTACTCTTCTGCATATTGACTCTCAAGGCCCTGATGAAAAAAACCCCAACTTTAATTACAAAAATCTTTGCACCATGAATTCCATTACTGTGAAAAAAAAATATCGACAGCAGCAAAAGGAAAAAACCCTGCAAAGCTAGCGAAGCAAATAAATCGCTGTATCTTTGCTACTGCATTATACATTATACTTTAAAAGAACATATTTTTCTGTTATTTGTAGTTCTTTTAGAAAAAAGAAAACTAAAGAAACAAATTAAACTCTATAGCTGCATCAGTTTCTACTATATAATCCATCACTAATGACTTTCCAAAGAAAGTGAATTTTCAGGCCTGCTTATTTAGCATGTGCAAAATTCCTTCCTGGGAAAGAAAACCGCAAAAATCACTGAAAAAGAAGTACTGAAAAGCAACTACATATCCATTGGGGGTTTTCTGCATTAATTTTGTGACTCATTACTACTAGTGCATCTATTCCTGTTGTTATACTCATTTTGAAAAACTGGAAAAAAATTTAAAGATGTAAAATTCTGTCACTACTACGTGAAGGAGGTGATTTTAATTGCAACAGGCTAAGATAGCTTGGCAGTACTTCTGTCTGACCTACAAATGCCACTTAAAAACAGATGAAAAAAACACTTGGAAGTCTGCCTGAAGGGAAATGGTTTTCTTGTGAAAGACCTTGTCAAACATATTAAAATCAAAGTTTTGGACTTTAGCTGAACAAACAGCTTTTATTGCTTTGCTCTGCTAACTGCATTCTAGTACTGAGGAGACATTTGGTAGTAATAGCAAACTGACAATTTTACATCAGCACCTCATGACTATTCACAAATCTCCACTGACCACCTCAGAAGTCAGTGTTAATAAAGGTCAAAATTACCATCTATCTACATAATCTCCTGTAAGAACCATGCTGTAAAGGATCAACCGGTCTAATTGTTTAATGTATTTGCAAAAATCTGATTAACCCACACTAAAGTCATAGAAAACACTTCTACAGATTTTAAATACTTGATTCAAGCCTGACCGATGAAGGTACAATAGGTTCTTTATCAAATATTTTTAGTCTGATATTAAATTATTTCCATTCCTTTCAAGAGTACATTAGCTGACTTATTAAATCCACTAGTTACTCATTTCAAATTACTTCCTCAGTTTGTGGTACTAGGAAATGACTCTTTAACAAGTATTCTTGAAAGTGTATCATTGCTCATTCACTTGGTCAGATAAGTTCATGCCTTTTAAAGCAGCATATCGACTTGCAACTTTTAAAGTAAAAACCAAGGCAGCAATTAGTACTATAAGCATGCAAACAAGTGAAGGACAGGATTGTTCAATTTTGATTATCTACCTAACCTTAACTCTTCTCACTAACCCTGCCAAACATTTACTTTTCATATTTATTTTGTAAAGTGCTACACTATCATTATTTTCCTGAAAGAGATTAGTTGCTGCAAAACTTCCTTTTCCCAAGCACTTCAAGAAAACCAGTGCATATACCAGTGAACTAAATGGAAAAGTCACAGGGAGCTGAATGCCACACGTAGGACACGCCACATGAAATGCAGCCCGAGCTGCATGCAGGGAGAGTGAGATTGTCTGAGAAATCACTAAATATTGTTCTTAGTGCATTCAATACATTTTATGCACTTTGTACGTAACATTCCGTTTTGTTTATTTCATCATTTAAGGATTTGTATCACATCATTTTCTATTTAGAAAGACAACATTTTGGTGACTACGGACTCAGAAGTAATCATTGATCAATGCTTTTTGGTCTTGTAGGACTTTAGGAGCAAGATGGACTCCTTTTTTTGGTAAGAATTATTAAATTAAGTAGCTTTGCTATCACTAGGTACAAAACAATGGTGCCTTCCTCACAACCTGCAGGTTGAACTTAATCTACAGACAACTCAGTCTCCAGACCTGAGCACGCTCCCCACACAGCCGGGCATCGACAGACAAAACATAATCCATCAGATGAAATGGAGCCAGAAGGCTGGCCAGCTCTCTTTAAATGATATCCCTGTATGCGTTTAAGATTCAAAGACAAGCTATTTAAGGATAAAGTAAAAATCACAATTAAAAAGAGAGAAAGAAAAACATCACCATTAAAAAGAGAAAAAGAACCAAGTGATTTCATTGGGGAGGTTAACATTTTGTCCCTACTGATGTCTGTCAGAGCCGTAATGAAAAGTAACTTATTGAAAAAAATGGTTTTAGTATTAGGGGTCACTACTGCAGAGTCTCTACATGAAAGGTTACTAAAGTTCTGGCTGTGAGGAAAGGGACATCGGGAGGAGACAAAGCCAACTGACCGTGACCGTTGTCAATGTTCACATATTTTTCCAGCTTTGGGAAATAGTATATGGTCACATTTTGAGTTTTTTATTGGGCACATTTTTCCAAATATAACCTGAATTTTCAGTTTTTTGGTGTTTAAAGCATTAGATTGAAAAGTTTTAACTGCAATATTATTTTCTATATTATTTAGTATTTTCTATTAGTATACAATTAAATAAAATTTAATTTTATGTACAATTTAGTATTTTCTATTTCCGTTAAACTAATATTTTCTGTTCTCAATATTAAAAGGTGTTTGCTTTGGAACTTCTTTGGCTTGAATGTCTGAGTGCATCTGTATGTAGAAAAATTGCTCAAGTACAGGCACTTCAAAGGAGCACACAAGCTACATACTGGTCAATCTGTTCTTTCTCAGATGGCATCCAGTTCACACAAAGGGTATCTCTTTCTGAAGTCTCATTCACCATTTCATTCTGACCAAATCAGATCTGACTGATCCTTGCACAACTCCTCACCACAGCCACTCATTACCTCCTGACTTCTTCAAACAAAGGCATTATTCAGGTGTTACAAAAAGACTGAGGGCCCTTAAGTATTTTTGCAAGTTACCTAAATATACTATAGTGCACTCTCAGCCATGGTGGCTTTACGTATGCAACATTTGATGAATATTTAACTGAATGAAAACTAAAACACATTCCCATCAGTCTCTGGAAGTTCTCCTCCCCAAGGCTAATGGAATATAATACTCATTGAAGAAAGAGAATCAGCTAAGGAGAGACTAAAAAAAAAGTCAAACCCAGAACATGAGACTAATCTCAATTTTTTTCACACTTAAACCTCCTAGTGAATGTGTTTGTCTCCAATCCTAGCTCCACAAGCTTCAGGAAATTCGGTTTCTATTTTAGCAGAGATATTCTGGTGCTCAAAATTAAATAGAAGCTACTTACTTGGAGGCTGTGAGTTAAGTACTCCCAGCTGCGGGAAGCCCCGATGCGCAGCCCGGCTGCAGCGGAGGTGGAGTATGGAAGATTCCAGCCTACTGCCCCCCATTGCTGCTGTTTGCATTAAGATGTTTCACATGGTTGCTGGTGTAATCATTCCAGGTACAGTTACTGTGAAACCGAGACTAAAATAGCCACCCACAGCATGTCTAAAATATGGCTCAGTGCATATAAAGGTGAGCGACTTCACAATGATTGCAGCAGGATTTTGGTGTGCTTCCAGACCAGGAATGTGAAGAGTGCGTGTTTGAGTTTATCCACCGACAACCATCGATTTCCTAGGTACCTGATAAATGCAACAGGTTTTTATCCATTTTGTTCCTTCTGGCATACAAAAACCTCAGTAGACACCAACTGCTGACGTCTGTACATTTCCTCCCAAAGATGAAGGATTTGCTCTTTTGTCAATGAGGCCCAGGGAAAGCAGTGTCTACTAGGGTAAGTATTTCTGGGAGCACCATTCCCCATACATCAGATTTACTTAACTGAAAGGGAACTGGAAAGAGAGGCCTACAGCAACCTGCAGCAGGCTGGAAGACCTGGCCCAGAGGACAAAAGGGAAAACATGATAGGCAACAGGGAAAGGAAGAATAAAACAAGAACCTTACAACTAATCTTCTCATTTCTTCATGGCATGGCTTTATATTCGAACCACAGAGACAGCTCAAGGGATGGCTGATCACCTCTCATCTTGACTCATTACTCATTGAGGAAAAGACATTAATCACCTCAATTATAAATCTATCCTAGTTAGCTGAATTTCACCCACACAAACTGAAAATACTCCCCATCCCTGAAAAGCTGTCAGTATCTCTGCAACAATCTAGTCGATTCACCTTTATACAAACTTAATTTTCAGGCACCTGAAGAAACTGTACTGGGGACAGAGCTACCAAAAATGCCTTACTGTTCAAAAGGGAAAAGGAATCATCTTGACAAATAATTGTAGCGTTTACACAAGAAATATGATTTAAATGTTACGCACAATACATCCCACTCCTCAGAACGACTGTTCTCATCTCGTCTCATCAAGATGAAGAGCAAACCTACACTGGTCGTTTCCTCAGGATGGATAAATCAAGAGTCAGCAGCCCCTCCCAGCCAGTCCTCCTGCTCAGGAAAAGCCCAAGGCATTTGTTGTTCTTACGCCAATACCAGTTGTGAGAAGACTTTCTGCTCTCTTGGGAGCAGGAAACAGAACATTTCTGTAAGAAACCCAGTGCACATGACTCCATTAGCAGGCCATGGCTGGGCACAGAGGATGTAATTATTAAAACTCCAGGAAGTGGAGAATCCCTGTCCAAACTTTGAAATGCTAGGGGAAAAAAAGAGACAAATCCTAGGGGAAGTATTTCAGAGAAACTAAGAAATAGCGCCTGTGGGAAACTATAAGGGAAAGGAAATTTGGAAAGTATTTAGAGTTAGAACAAGTGGCCCACACAGAAATTCCTCCTGTTGTTATCAGAAGAGGGAAACAAGAGTAAGACAAAGATGCCTGAAGAACACAAACACAATTAAATAACGCAAGACCTACTGTAACTATGTTAATTGACACGCCAATAAATACAAATCCTGCCTTGAGGTCTGATATGTGAAGAAGCTGAAGAAAAAGCACGGAGAGAGGAAAGCTCCACACGGGATATGCTGCCCATTTAATGAAATCTCCGCAAATTTGCTACTCCTTTTCAGGTGCTTTTTGATAAAAATGCCCAGAGACAGGGTAGGGAGAGAAGATTGCTACCACAGGGAGATGAAGTGGTCGAAGGGTGACACGTACCAGTCTGAAGGGAGCCGAGGCCATGAACTCTGCACAGGGTCTTGAACAAAGGCCAAAGCGGGAACACGGACAGGTTCCCATCTCTGTCAGGAGCCAGGAAGAAGCATAAGAAACAAGCTTGCAAAGCTGCTGTGATTTGTAAGCTTTCCCAACACACTGCCCAAGAAAAAAGAACAAGGACTACAGGGATATGAACATAAAAGCATAGTCTCAGAAACCACTTGGATGTTATGGACTCAGTCCTGCATCTCCTGTCTTGTTTAAACTAACAATTCCAGTGTATTGCGGAGGAATTAAAAATCTGTCTGCTTGGTGGGCACGTAAGGGAGACAGTCCTCAACACTGAGGAGTGTCATTACTCTTTCAAGTAGGGTTTATGAGTCCCACTAAGCAGCAGAAGTGAAAGAAGAGCTGTAAATCAAAAAGTGAAGTTGGATGTAGGAAACATCATTAAATGTAAAATTACTACTAAGTAGAATTCTTTCACCATGTCCCTTCATTCCAACTGTGAATGCATTGAAGGTCATCAGAAATGTCTACTGCTAATAATCTGAGGAAGCTTTTGCAAGAAACTCGTAATGGCTCTCACCTACACATGGATCACATTCACAACAAAGTCCTGAAGGGATCCTTTTTTTTTTTTCCTTGAGGAAAATAGCATCTTATGAATAATAGTTATATCTTGGAGGCTTGTGTTGTTTTGAAACAACACACAAGTCAAGAAGTAACTTTGTTCTGACAAACACAGCAGCTTTAAATAGCAATTTGAGCATTTCTAAAGAGATGAAAAAATAATTTCTTGCAGATTCATGTATTTCTATGGCCTTCAAACAATACTACAGCCTCACAGGAAATCCAAACAACTGTTCAGCTTGAATCACCTCTGTCAGTACTGCACATCATCTGTTTGGGGATTTTTACCCAACCCTCTTATTCTTTAGTAATAGGGGCATTTGTCTGAAAATCTGTTTCTTAAGAGTTTGTCTGTTCATTCTGCACCTGAAGTCATAACCCTTTGTTTGCAATCTCACAATTGGTTGCTGTGGAAATCATTATGATGTCACAAAAAATAAGGATTAGTAAAACTGCAAGGAGGGAATAAACAAGTTGAACAGATGAACTGTTAAAAAAGTTTTACTGCAAGTATTCACAGAAATAGAAAAAAAGGAAAACAAAAACTTTCCTCCAGACCTGATCTATGACATATGTTCACATAGTGCTGACACAGACCAGGGACAAAAGAATTTTCCTTCACGACTTTTGGTCCAGGGGCAACATTCAGGAAAATCTACTGGCTAGGAACATATTGGCTATGTTTTTATAAGATACAGAACACAGGACCTTACTTTCAAACTACTGTGAACCATATGCTTCTCTTTCTTTCTAAAAAGAGAACAAAACAACTATTCTGTGGCTAATCTATGGATGGATAATGTTTTCCCCTGGAAAACGATGCATTTGGCCTAGTGGTAAAAATAAGCTCCTTGATGGACTTCAGATCAAGCTAAAATCGACTCCTCGTTGTGCCTACCTGCTGCAACATCCATTAGAGCAACTGCTGTCCACACATCTTGGCCATGAAACATCCTAATGATCAGACTGGTGGGCTCTCTCCTCTCTTCCCCATGGCTGCAGGAAGTCACAGGACACAGCAAAGCTGGCCAGCTGCAGGGGCAGCATGGCAGTACAGGCATAAGCTTTCAGCTGAAACTTTTGCCTGATAGGGCCTGAGCAAGGACCTTTCCATCAGATCATTGACCACTGCAACCTCTGTGTCCCAGTGTGGCAGCAGCCACCTGCAGCAGTGGAGTGGCAGATCCATCAGTCAGCTGTAGCAGGTGAGGTCAGGGCAGCGGAGAGAGGTCGTGGCTATGCACGATCAGTATGGGGCATGCAGCCCACCCACACGGGAGCACTTCCCCTCTGCAGGCCTAAAGTGCTGTGGCCAACAGAGATCCCAGAGCTAACTGTGCCTTGATTGCCACCCAGACAGCTCCTGGATCACTGCAGCTTGGTGTGCAGCCATGCCAGGTCACACTCCCCTGATGCAATGGCAAGCTGCCCCTCTCTTGCACAACAGACACAGAAGTGTAGCCTTTCTTTGCACATACGTGGGATACCTCAACAAGTGCCGCAGAGGAACAACAATGTGTAAGTTGTCTACTACCTTTATAGCTGATCCTGTTACAGGCAGAGATCCATGCTGTTTTCCCTTCTTCACGGTCCATCCGTGTGCTGCCTCCAGGTTCTTCCCCTCACAGACCTCCAGTAGGACTGCCAGGAGCACAGCTTTCTGGCATGTGCCCTGCCTTACTGCTCGCAAAACAAGCACAGGGTGCTCGGATAGATTTTTGTTCCCTGCTTCTGCTCTTCTACGTAACACAGCAGACACACAGATGAAATCGCCTTTCACCTTTGTTTAAGACAAAGAGCGGCAGATTCTCAGCACAAGAGGTAAAAATCCACTTAATAATGGGGAGAAATCTCTTTCTCTCAGAAGCAAAGAGCACACACAGCACTGGGATGCCATCTGGCTCTCACCAAGACTTTCCAGAATTAAGGTTCTTAGTCCTCCTCTCTTCACTTAGCACTGAGTGAGATGGGCAGTTAAAGCAAAGCTGGGGCAACTCTACTATTCATTCCAGGCTTGATCTGCCACAAAAGAAAACCTGTAAGTAGTCAGAGCTCAAATACCTGCCATTTCACTACTGGTGAAGAAGGAAGAACACCTTGGTGGCATTTTCAGTCATAAAAATATTTGAGATACAACAGGCTCAAATACATTGACAGGTATGGCATAACAGCATCCAAATTTTGTTTTGAAAGGTGCCTGGAGCTTATCTCATCCAACCGTCTAATCAAAGCTAGGCTGACTTCTAAATCAAAAGTTAGATCAGGTTGGCCTGGGCTTTCTTCGAGGAGGGCGATTCCTCAGCCTCCCTACAGAGGATGGGATGTCCCCTGCTTACCCCCTTCTATGGTGGATTTCTTTTCCTCACTCCATGGGAATTTCCCTTGCTGAAACTTGTGGCCCTCGGCCCTTGTTCTCTTATACCACGACATAACTGGGGAAATGCCATGGACTCAGGAGACCATGCAAGCGAGGGAGAACCAAGTTCTGTTTCTGTTAGGAATTTGGCTTGTGCACAAATAACGCCCTTCATTCACTTGCATCCTCAAAAGCCTCCACTCCCCATGGCCTGACTGTACGTTATCTCTGCCTCCCACCAGGCTTAGAACAGGGAATTCTGGTATCTTCTGAAAAAGGGTGAGAAACTTGCATATCGGTACAACATGTAACTTATGCCATTTTTCCACGTGTCTTACAAACAATTATATGTCAAGGTTTGACAAGCACAATGTATCGATGTTCTATTTATACTGCAGATCACTAATTTTAAGAAGTTACAAGCACTCTGCACATAGAATTGGTGAGGCAATCCTTTGGAAAAAAGTAAAAATTGCAGTAATACGTAGCCTTGGAAAAGAGGTGCTAAAATGTTCTTTAAGAGATACTTGCATCTTCTTATCGAAATGAATGTTTCAGCCACACAAGTAACAACCACCCATCTGAAAAAAGGAGACACCTTGCACTTGGTAGCTATTCAGTGTTCATGAAAGCTTTGCAACCTCCTTAATGGAAGACAGCTTTTGCTTTCATTAAATACATATATATTATAACCCCAGTAAAAACCACTCAAAAGACATCAAACACAAGAAAAAATACATTGAAATAACATTAAAGATCTAATATAAATCCACAAAAGCCAGGAAATTCAGAGATAAAGAAAGACTTTCAGACAAGGGAAAACTTTCCAATGTATTAAACTGGAGCGTAAATTCATTTCCTCTCTATGCTTGCCATCAAGTCATTCCAGACGCAGGGGGTAAGTCCCTCCCTGGGGTAACTCGAGTGCCTTCAGCAGTACTACACCAAAAATCAGTTTGGCCCTACAGAACTACGTCTTATTACTTTCTCTATTTCTGATAATTGCCATTGATTTGAGTTTAAACAGCAACTTCCTGTCTTACAGCTCATTTTCCCATCGTTCAGAGACTGTATTTGTGAGACCGCAATACTTTCCATGATTACAGACTATGATGTCAGCTGTGGGGTTATGACTGCACTGACAGACTGGCTAAAAGGAGAACCCCTGTGCGAAGGAGAAAATCCACACTCAAACACAAACAGATCTGAGATTAGCAAAGACAACACTGCACCTCAGTGGGCACGCACGTTTCCATCTGCACAAATAATATTCTCTGCTTTTCACTCGAGCCAAGTATGAAAATGTCCCTTAAAATTTCTGTTTAATTCATAAGTCATTCCTGGTGCTGATGTGTTGCCACCCAAACTCAAGCTTGATGTCAGCAGCAGTTTAAATCACAAGCTGTGGGTCCAACTCGTTGCACTCTCTGGAAGTGCAAAATCAGACATACAGCTTAAGACAGGATATGAAGGGAATGAAGTGATTTTGAACTGCCTTCAAACTTCCCATGATTCTGCCCTCCTCCTCAAGCTGACATGGCTTTTGTCTCTGGGGTCTGGCTATTCCGTCTCCAATAAAGCCAGATAACCATAATGAACCATTTACAAGGAGATCCCCAGGTATCTGGCTGAGCAACAGAATCCAAAAAGAGGAATGTAACCTCCTGAACTGTATCTTTCCACATCTAACCCAGGTACTAAGAGAGTTACCCCGAACCTTGATATACAGAGCATAAATGTTGTAAACAAAAGAGCTTTACACATCACTTTTGTTTCTGAAAGAAGAAAAATTATTTTTCCTTTCAGTCTCCTAGACTGCAAGAGGCAGAGGGGCTATGAGAGGCATGCAAAATAAGAGCTGGGTAACTTAGGCACTCTCTCACCCTACACTGAAAACTCTAATACCAGCCCGTGGGACACAATAGAGCTGACAGCTGGTGAGATCAAATTCAATCCAAGAATCCAGAAGTGACAATTCCCCACTACTCTAGGTCTTACAGAGATTTGGGCTCTTTGTTCCTTCTTTTTGCCTCTCTTCTACTCTTTACTGTAAGATTTTCTCAAAGGTTACCTGAAATTTCTCATAGTTCTCATATTCTCATAGTTACTCTTGGACCAGATGTTTATTTTGTTAGATAGCTTCCAAATAAACCATCAGACTTTTTTTTCTAATTACATAGATGCCCTTTTCAATTTTTCAACAGCCTGATCATGTTCAAATTACTCAAAATGAGAACTTTTCCAAAGTTTCTATCCATGACATTTATGTAGCCCTGAATGAGGAGAGCAGGCAAGTTAAGGATTCAAATGTTGACCCAGAGAAGACAAACACAGAATGGATACAGCTATGTTCACCCCCGCTTCTATACTTGTGCAAAGTGTCTGGAACGCTCACACCACAGAAGTGCAAAGAAAGGACAGAATTCTCCACTTTTTTTTTTGGTTTTGTTTTAAGGTCACTAAAAACTTTTCTGAAAACTAACAAGTCAAAGAAAAAAAAAAGAGAAAGCTAAATAAATCACTAGAGTTCTGCTTCCCATTTATTATACACTCGAGATAATGGCTTCGGGGATGTGAAAGAAGGTGTACAGAGCTTTGCAATGCACAAAGCTTGCTCTGGGACATTACTTAATTACTATTTGAAATTTTAATCATGCAAAGAAAACCACAGTGATTTATAATTATGCGAAAAGATCATGATGACTCTAACTTCTCCCTTAAATAGCTTTTTTTAGTGGTTCGGCAAAATGGAATTAACAACCTCTTTCTTGGAAGGCGATTGCATTTGGTTTGCCTGCAAAGGTTCTGAGACCTACTTCCTGAAATGAGCAATGGAAGAGATAAAGTAGCTTTCTGCTTGGAGCAAAATTATTATTAAGGATATAACTTTGAAATGTTTCTGTGCTCATGTGTGAACTTCAGCTATAGTATAATTTCTCTTTGTTGTTCTCTGTGCAATGGATGTTGTCTTTACCTAAAGGATTTGTTCTAGTTTAAACAAAAAGTACAATGTGCAAACCCTTCTCCCTCAAGATATACTGCAGATTAAAGGGCAAATTCTTTCCCTCATGCAAAATCATAATAGGTGGCTTTTTGTTAGCATAACTAAGAAAGGGTTTCCGATTTATATATCGCTATTTACAAGCCTTTGGAGAGAGAAATCCTGGCTACAACCAAGTTGGAGTCTTGCTATTGGATTCACTTCATTGGAGGCACTACTTTACACAGACTCACCTCAAAAGGAATTTGTTTCAGTGACTCATATACTCTCAGTAGGTATCTACCTATGGCCACAGCTTAATGAAAGTTATGCATGTGGAAAAAGCAAGACAATTCAAGCATTTTAAAAACCATACCTTTACATATCTTTGAAAAATTTGCTGAAGGTTACAGTACAGAGGTGTTCATATTTCACTTTTCAAACAGTCCACAGAAATGATTAAAGAAGAAAAAGGTTCTCCTTGTAAGAAGTATTACTGTTTATGTGGCATACAAGTTGCTTTATAATTTAAAAAGCAAAAATAAAAATCTTCTGTGTGTATCTCTGTACAAGTCTAGTCCACTTGTTACTCATGCAGTGACTGTTCAAAACTTAGCTGACATTAATAACAAATTTATCGTATTCACAGATTTAGTCAAATATTGTTCTTGTTATGTAAGAGTCACCATAAAGTTTCTGTTGAACATGTCTAGATGGTCTTCCTCAAGTTACCTGAGTTTCGTGCAAACATGGTTACTCACACAATTTATAGAGCTTGTAACCAAGCAGCAGACACAGACATATATCACATTAGTGGCAGAGGGAGAAGGGCTGAAATCCAGGCAAGGGATTTCATTAGGAGTTTGGCCATTGACTTCAACAAACCTAAACTTTTATCATGCATCTCCTGGCTACATATTCAATCTACTTGACCAGGGGCATCATGTCTCACTGGCAGACCATTTGTCAGTCTACCTACCTCAATCAGACTTACGTGTAAAGCTTGATAAAACAATTGCTTGAATGGTCATTCCTGACTTGAACGGGAAGTTTGCAGAAATACCTCAAAAACTTCATACACCTCGGATGCCTCTGAATAGTTTATGAATGTTAATGAACATTAATGAATGCAACAGTGCATGCCAGGTCAGAGGGCACCTCGTCTCCTCTACATATTTAATACTTTGATCCAAGTACTGTACATACTTTGTCGATTGTGTGAGATGTTTTTTTCAAAACCCAAACACACAGTTGTACATGTAAGCAGGGTCCCCAAGCAGATTTCTCAAGGCATTTAGCATCATTAACAGGAAACAAAGCAGGAGAAGCAGCCAGAGCCTGAATGGGTTCTCTGTGAATACTAAGGAAACCCCAAGAATATGTTAACACAATGCAATTTTGGTAAGATCATAACGGTGAAGCTCACACATGTGTTTCTATTGCATCTTGTAAAAGGCTCCAATTGCTGTCAATTAAGATAATTGATAACAGTCAAAATGGATGTGGGTAATACATTAGGTAAAGTCATGAATTCTGCTGCATACAGAAACTACCAGTCTGACTGTTTTTAAGCTCTCAGCAGTTACTCTGACCAGACGGGATGTAAAAACACTAAATTGTGCCAATTCACTCATAATCTTAGAGTCCCCAAAATGGAGACTGCCACCATTGGCAAATCACTTTTAATCCAAGCAAACCAACCTCTGCGGACCAGATGCCATTCCCACTGACACCAATACAGACAGATAATCAAATTTAATTTATTGGTACTATTATTTAAATCATCATAGGTAGCACCAAAGTCTGACCCTGAAGTTCCCCAGTTCAACAGCTGTCAGGATTGACAGAGTAGAATAAAACAAACTGAAAACAGAGAGTTTATTTTAAAGAAGTGAAAAAAAAAAAGGAAAATAAAGACATACATTATTCATTACTAGTCTCCTAAAACTGCTATGGAAATAGCACTCATACAGATATATAACCGAACTGCCAAAAAACCCCCTGAAACTCTACAATACTTGCAATAATAACAGGGGATACAATTTTAACTGGCAAGAGAAGGAATTAAAATCACATTCAAATAGATTGCAGCAAGCTGTTGCCAACAAAATTCTAGCATCCGTGCTATAAACCACACAAGTAACATCTTATGTATGTGGAGATTTCACTAGAGTGGGGTTGGATCCATTTATTCTCTGCAGCTATCTCTGGAAGTGCCTCAGCTGCCTAGTATTTTCTTACTAACCTTCAAGCCCTCTCAGTTTAATTAGCTGAACATGCTCAAAATTGATAATCTAAGGCATCAAGTCTTACCTGCCTACTAAAACTCCCTTTCAAGTTTCAGCCAACAGCCATCCAAAATCTAGCTCCATCCCTGGAAAAGCCTTCAGAGCTATGCATTACCAGGACAGAGCATAGCACCCTTCACAGTGCTCAGGTCCAGCCTGGACATCAGCATCTCTGAGCAAGACTTTTCACAGGGGGTCTATCTATTAGCAAATGTGACGAAGGTTTAAATCCACACCTCCTATGTAAGTGTCCCAATCGCAACTTCCTGTGTTTTCCTGGATGAGAAGCATTCTCCAGCCCTTCTCTTGAAGCTGAAATGCCATGCAGAGAAGAAGCTACAGAATTTTTGAGTATTAATTAAGGCCAGTTTTCAACATTTAGGTTGGAAAAGACTTCTAAGATCATCAAGTCCAACCATTAATGCAGCACTGCCAAGTCCACCACTAAATGATGTCCCCAAGGACCACATCTACGTGTCTTTTAAGTATCTCCAGGGATAATGTACAGACTTTTAAAATATTTTAGGAGCCTTCCTGGAAGGGGACAGATGATAGAATCTAAAACCCTAGTGAGACAGGCTGTACCTTGGGTGTAATGGATTACCCGCAATGCCATGCCATGAAAGAAAAGGGATGAAACCCTGAGATGCCTGTGTTTGGAAAGTAAATCCACCTTCTCCTCCCGTCAGCACAGGGTGGCTGGTGGTTGCCCTTGTGCAGAATCAAGACTTCCTTCCCAAAATGAAATCACTGCAACATCGAAACAACCTAGAAGCAGCCTCCTTGTCTCACTGTATTGCAAAGAAAGAAATCATACCCCACCAACGGCCTACGGTAACAGCAAGGCTCATTGGCATCTTCTGTGCAACCAGAGCCCTTCTGAACAGAGAGAAACACAGGAATGCAAAACAAGCAGCGATCTCAGCGTTATCGGCCTCCACTCCACAATTACATGCTTCTTAGCATATGGCTTTTTCATTCAGACTGTCATCTTCCCAGGCCTCCATGCCTCCCATTTCAGGGTTCCCCCAAGACTGAAAATATCTGCATTCTCTTGGACCTGAAATGATTTCTACCTCTTCTAGAAGCAGTGTTACTACTGCATCTTTAAATCATTAAACTGCACATCCCACTCTGACTATTTAAGCAATACAGCTTGTGAAGTCACAATTTTCAAATGTCAGGGTCTTGTCTCTCTATTTTGGTTTTCCTTTGCAGTCTGATGAATATCTCACACAGGGACAGAAAAACAGGTGGACTTGTAAATGCTATTGTAAACTATGCTCCATTTGTACTTTAAATGTGAACTGGCACAAAAGAAATTCAAAACAGCAGAGACAAAAATAAAATATTTTTCTTCACTGAGTGTTGTGTGCTACAGAATTAGAAGACGATTCCTGGCAAGGGTATTTTGCAGCTATTTAATGAAGGAAGCCCACTTTCTTGTTGAAAATCTAGCTTCATACCTCAAATGTAACACTGAACTGTAATTTGAAGTGAGGCTTAGACTCGGGATTAGGGAAGAGGAAATAACAATACTTGCACTTAAAGTATATAATGACTTTCATTCAAACACCTGAAAGTACTCTCCAAACATTAATTATCACAGTATCGGCCTCTCCTCAAGTCTTCCAGAAGAGGATCAACCCTGCATTCCTTTGGCATCCACATTGCCTGCTTGGGTCTGTACAGAATGCAGAACAAAGCCAAAAGTATCACCTGTCTTTAACTATTATGGTAACTCTTAATTGACAAGAGTAAATTCACCCACAGAGGGACTGAGTGCCATTTATAAGATGGCCTTTTGTTGCAGAGAAAAAATGCGGTATCTTCCTGTAGGGCTACTGCACTATGGGGGTTTGCAGTATAAAGAAGAATTAAATTAAATTAAATTATGTTGAATAAGTGGCACAATTAGTCAGAAACTTTAAGAAAACCTAGGAGTCTTGACTTTGAATCTTCTCTCCTGAATCACACATTAAAACACTGGTTTTCGTTCCTTCTGCATCACTACCTTTCAAGAGGACAGGGAATGGAAATACCATCTCTAGATGAGATGACTCGGAATGGCCCTGTCCCACAGCCATGGCTCAGATTGGCTAATGCTCAAAAGCAGAGTAACCATATTCCAAATACCGAAGGAACCAGGCACCTTGTTTTTGTGACAATGTCTGTCACTTAATCAATCAGTATTGGACTTCCACGTAATCAAGGTACAAAGATGAGAAAATATCATCAATACGCATCAAATACCCTTCAGACTTGTATTTGGGATTGTTTCAAAACCCTTCTGGTCCTAAATCTCTCCATTCGATCCTGTATAGAGAATCACATAATCACAGAATTATTTAGGTTGGAAAAGACTTCTAACACCATCAAGTCCAACCGTTAATCCAGCACTGCCAAGTCCACCACTAAACTATGTCCCTAAGGACCACATCTACATGTCTTTTAAATATCTCCAGGGATGATATACAGACTCTTAAAATACCTTACTCCTACTCCTCACTGCCCACCAGCTAGACATATACTAGCGATACTGAAATAGTCGCACCTGAATTTACAGAAACAGGTGAAAAAACATCTATTGGTTTAAGATACAGGATTGAAAAGTGTGTTTCCCTCCCTGCCTAATCCAATGTGCTCTCAAGCAAGCTTTACTGGAGGAGGATGGCCTTGAGCTGAAGGCACAGGGCAGGCTGCCAGGAAATCCGAGTTCTATTCCTGGCTCTCCTACAGATTTCCTTGGGCAAGGCAATTAACCTTGTGGAGTACACTTTCAATGGAGGTGAGGCCCAGCTCCTCTTTCTGCATTCATAACACTTTCAATGGCGAAAATGGAATTGTAGGAGCAAGAATGAGTGCCTGTACTTTTCTTTACCTGATACATTTTCTCTGTCAGGTATTTGGATGCACAATTGCTGATAACTGCTTGTAAAAAAACCTAAGAATTCAAACATTGCAGGGGTAAAAATGCCTCCTGAGATTGCCACAAACAGCCTCAGTGCTCAATTTCCTTGTACGTAAAATGGGCAGTGAGGCTTACAAAATCAAAGTACACAGCCAAACGGAAAATTAATTTTTAAAGTTCTTCAACACCCATTATCTGAGATCATAAAAAGGAAATAGCTAAGAATTTCGGTTTGCCTTTCACTAGAGATGCTCTAATTTTACTTTATGCATTTTTTTACCTGATAAAATTTCCTCTTCGGACCTCAAACAGAATAAAAGATTTTCCTTTAAGGAGTCTGAAATGTCAGATGAAGTCAAAATATTCTTTTAGCAAAGATGATGTCTTTTAATATACCTTAACAGAAGTGGAAGTGAATTAGAAAATGAGTGAAATATCCTTTTGCTAATAGAAATACATTTTAGAAAAGAAATATCATGGCTAAATTTCCCGTTGTGGTCTATTTCAAATAAATGTTGCCACATCCATTTACACCAACAAAGAACAGGACTCTGAAATTCCAAGGAAGGACACTGTTTGCTTAGAAAAACATCTAAAGAAACAAAGACACATACCTCTCTGAACATTGGGAGATAGAACATATTTTTAGTGATTTTTTTAATGCATTTGGTACAAGCATGTAAGATGATTTTTTTCCTTTCCTAGAATGTTGAATAGAAAAGAAAAAAAAAAGCAAACAACCAAAAATTGTCAAAAGAAAAAAAAAAGAGCATCTGTTAGTCAGAGGAGAAAAGCTCAACAATCACTGCTTTTGTCAAAATGTTCATGTTTTGAGAGATGATTTCTTTTACAGGTCATCTGAACTGGAAACTAAGTGTATAGGTATAAAGATTTTAAGGCTTTTAATTCATGTCCTTCATCCACTTCTAAAGTTCCGGAATTTTAAAGGAGAGAGGTCAATAGTCCTTTTTTCATAATTATAAAAGCCCCTTCAGGCTCTTTAGACCACTGAAACAATGAACACTCTCAGGTGACCTTCTTGCCCACACAGACATAGAACACGTTCAAGAAAGAAGGTATTTTATATTACCAAGTTATACAATACTATCTAAGACCTTCAGAAAAAAGCTAAGGTAGTTTGGATGATTAAAGTAACAGCAGTATATGCAAATTTTCACAATGTGCTTCACACAAAGCAGTAACACCACAGATATAGCAGTCAAAAGTTGTAAAGACTCAAAGTAACTGAAATTTTGTTATTCTTCCAAGAACAAGAAACTGAAATTTTATTTGTGCTATCTTCTATAATTACATAAATAGTAACTTTTTCATTCATCATCCAATATAGGTGACTTAAATTTTACCTCAATCATGGCTTGCTCCAAATGGACCTGGTAATACTTAATTTAAACAAATACATGTTCTCATAACAGCAGAATCTCTAGCCTAGCTTAGAGATATACTGGTAAATGCCACATCAAAGAGGGGAAAGTCTCACACTAACCTTTTGCTATCTAAAAGTCAATTATGTGCCTTATTTTATTTTCTAGGTTGTCTTCCATAATGCCAAAAGATTAATAGCTCCAGATGAGAATTCACCACTGCTATAACAAAGCCTTCTTTGGAGCAGGATGGACTATGATCTCAGAACATCCTTCTCTCTCTCTACCACCCAGTGAAGAAGCCTGCATGAATTTAAGCACCTCTTAGACCATGACTTCATATGAGACAAAAATAACTGCCTGCATGAGAAGTAAGAAAAATTAGTTAAATGACTTCACAGGGTATGTCACTATCAGGCCGAAACCTGACTTAGAAACTTGACTTAGGTGTGGAAAGACTCAGTGTTCACAGATTCACAGGATATTCTGAGTTGAAAGGGACCCACAAGGATCATCAGGTCCAACTCTTACGTGGATGTCTGTATGGGCATTGAATCCACAACCTTGGTGTTACTAACACCATGCTCTGACCAACTGAGCTAAAACGGGCAAGAAATAGCCTCAAAACATTGATGGTTCCTCTGACGCAATGGGATTTCCTTGATATGTATTTTTTCAAAACTCAGAACCTCATTTTCAAAATCTTAATGAGCATTAGGAGTCCTTGCCCTGACACATGAACTGCTGGCACAGAAACATCTCACCAATTCCATGTTTAAGGTTTTGTATCTCAGCTATGTCAGAATTGCACTGGGAAATAATCTGAAGAAAAATTTATTATGAAAAAGCATTTTTGTAATGATTTTTAAAAATGTGGTTTGGCACTACTTGAACTGACATTCTGTATAAAGTGAAACTCTGCCCTCATTAAAAAAGTACTATAATCATCAATCATATAATCATCAAATGGTTTGGGTTGGAAGGGACCTGGAAGATCACCTTGTTCCAACACCCTGCCATGGGCAAAGACACCTTCCACTACACCAGGTTGCTCAAAGCCCCATCAACCTTGGCCTTGAGCACTCCCAGGGGTGGGACACTCACAGTTTCTCTGAACAACTGTTCCATTGTCTCACCACCTTCACAGTAAGCAATTTCCTCTTAATATCTAACCTAAACCACTCTCTTCCAGTTTAAAGTCATTTCCCCTTGTCCTATCACTACCGGTCCTTGGCTACAGGACCTTGTAAAAAGTCCATCTCAGTTTTTCTTGTAGCTCCCTTTGGGTACTGGGATGCCACTCTAGGGTCTGGCTGAAGCCTTCTCCAGGCCCAACAGCCCCTACCCTCTCAGCTTGTGTCTACAATATGGACCACAGGATGGTGCTGAGGACCTAAGGTCCAAACCACACACCTTTGAAGAGGCTTTTATTTCACTCTAGCCTAGCCCTGTGGGTTGAATGTCTACCAGACTGCGCTTCTGCAGCACATCTTCCAATTTGGTTTCATGTGAAAGGAGTCCAACCAATGAGCTCTGTGACTGCTACACAACGCATACAGTAAGTGGGGAAAATCAGGAGATGCATTTCCAAAGCATACTCCTGATTTGGCTTAACATACTAATGTAGATGCATCCAAGGAGCTTAGAATACATTGGTGCAATAAAGCCTCTGAAATTAGGGAGTACTGAGGCCCCCATGAAGAGCGTTAATAGGTAATAGACTCACAGCCTTCAACGTGTTCCATACGCGCGCAGCAACCTACAGTGAAGATGAGTTTTACAGCAGCAGGCACTGTGTTTCTGATTTCAACTATGTTCATGTCTCACCTGCTTGACCTTGTTACCTTCAGGACTTTCATTCAATTAGCTCTCCATATTTGGAAAACTTTTGTATGCAGCTGAATATTTTATTTCCAGAAGATTTTGTTTAATCTTTACTGTCTGTTCTATTGACAAGGGTCTTCTTTCCTTTGACAACTTTGCAAAGTACACATTATTGCATTAAAAAGATCATCTGATGTCTCATATGCTTGTGATAAACTGGGCTTCTTTCCCTCTTCACTTGGGCTCTCCCTCCCCCTCTCAGTTTTATACTAGTCAGAAAAGATTTACTTCTCTTCTAAAAAATAATATATAAATAAATACACTGTGAGTCACAAACATTAAATACTTAATTTGAACCAGCAGAAAGACCAGCTACCGGAATTCTACAGTGGTCTGTTAGCTCGTATGTCTCTGCATGTGCATATTGAAGGAAACAGCAGAAATAATACTTTACAATTTGATGAACAACATATGACACAGAACCTCTAGACTCCCAAAAAAAGGGTTACAAACTTATGAAAATGTAGAATTCTGCCCTCTCCAAGAAAAAAACCCTACACACTCCTTACTTGCACTGATACTGAACCATAATCATTAAGGCTTGATAATAAGTAAATTGGATTAAGGAAGACTATAATCATTAACGATTAAACTGAAGCATGGGTGATAAAAAAGGACATTTTCCGACTACATGTTGGAGGTCTAAACAGAAAGGATGATGCTGCACCATATGCCTACAGGCAGACTCCTCCCTTGATTTCAACTATAGGCTTAGCTTATAGCTGGCACCATAATGGCGTATAATAATTGAATCACATTTCTTTTTGGAGAAAAATATAACATTATTCTCCATTTCATCATGCACAGAGAAGGAACCCATGAACTTAATTTAAACTGGAAAGAGAGGAAAAAAGAGAAGGGGAAAAAATGGCATATTTGATTCTCGTGGTCTGTAGAACTATCTCAATGAAAGCTGCAGATTGGAGCATTATCTCTGAAGATTACAAGAAGCAATCATATCATCAGAATAAGAAAATGAAAAGACTATGCTTTCAAGAGGCACAACAGCAAAGTAATATTGAGTGTCAAAATATGCATTAATTTCAAAAAAATAAGTGAAACTGTTGTAAGTATTGGTCTCATAATAAAGGAATGCATACAATCACTATTTCAGTAAGTCCCACTTCTGAAAATCAGATTCTTGACCTGACAAACAGCCCATTCCATACTGAATGCTCCACTGATACTGCCTATTCTTTCTTGCCTACAAAGATACATAGACGGGAAACATTCTAGCCTACAAGATGCCAGAAGTGCTATATTATCCCTTTTCACTGAAAACTCACCTTAGTTTCTGACTATGAGTACTTGGAAGAGAATATCTTTTTAACATTTCAGGCTGCTGCCTTTTCCCTTTTCCCCAAACTCTTCAACCATCCCTATTCACCTGTCACACATTCCTAATTCAGTGGGGATAGCCTGACTGTTATAAATTAATTACTCTCATAAACCAGGTATTTTTGCTGTTTCCCAGGGATTGCACCCAAGGTGAGGATCAAGCAAGCAACGTTCATTATCCACACACGCAAGGTTCAAGCCAGATGGGAGGAAGCAGCCAGGAACCGATCCATGTTTTACTGCACTTGGCATTCGCCTCCTCCGAGCTGCTTATGCGAAGATCACCAGCATAGGTATGTTTCAAAAAGCCACCTTCCTCGTGTACCTGAAAACTGCCTGACTTAAAAACTACAGGTATCAAGCACTCATCTAGTATGCAGTGGTCTGTTTTCTCCAAAGAAATAGCCTGTGGTACATTCGCTAGACAGTGCAATAGAACTAGTTCTTAAAGTGACTGCTAAAGCCTACTTTCCTGTGTTCAGTGGCTGAGACTCTGGAGAACCTCAGCTGTAGTTTTCAGTACCTTCTGGTGCTGTTTGAGCTTTTGCAAGCATATACTTTTACAACTCTTAACAGCTATGCAAAAGAACGAACAGAATGGAGGGAAAAATGACAGGACAAGAGGAAAGAATGCAGAGTGAAATAAGGAGTTGAAATTGAGATGGTGGGGGTGGATTTGAAAAAGAAGTTTAAAGAAAGATGTTGAGCAGGTAGAGGGAAAGGGAACTGGAAAATGGAAATCAGAAATGTTAACTTGTGATGAAGCACACAGCCACACCTTTATATCTTCTAATACTCAAGCCTATTTTCCCAGTGACATCCCAATCACTTCTTATGAAAGCCCATGCACAAGTGAAAAACATGCAGACGAGAGGTGCAGCAGGCAGACCCTCATTAGCTATAAATGTCAGTGAGAACACAAAATTTCAAGTACCTAAGACTGAAATACTTCCATAGCTGAAGAATAAAAACACATGTCTGATAGACACATCTAAAGACTAAATGGGGTCAGGAAAAGCGGAAACTTTTAATGCAATATATTACCAGTCACTACAAATATATGAGGCATGAAAATTGCTGAATGGAAAAACTAAATTCTAAGTGCAAGCATCCTGCTGTTCATCTGTGCTCTTTCTCACTGGATTTAAGGAAAACATGCATGTTTCCAGGCAATGCAGAACAAAAGCATTTTGGTTTTTAAACTTTATCTCAGTGCAACCTACATCTGAGTCTTATCACCGTCTGATGTCTGATAGCGCCCCTTTCACCTTTGTTACTCAATTACTGAACAAGTTCTCTCATTGTTACTCTCTTTTGAAGGAAGAGTTGAGCCTCTTTTCATGCTGATAAGACACACATAAATATTCACTCGCAGCAAACATTTAATTGTAAAGTGTCTTGAGCAAACTACCAGAGTCTAAAGGTAAGAAGCTGTGATCAACTTCTTTGCTCTCTTAACCCTTTAGTCAATCCACCAGAACAAAGAGACACAGAAGATGGATGCTTTTTTTTTTCACAAATGAAATTACTGTTCTCTAAAAGAATGGACTTCATAGCAGGGTTTATAACACAGCAAATAAATCTGGAAGTGAAATACCTACCCATTTTCTGGGCCGGCCTCTAGGTCGCTTTTCACCAGTGGCTTCTGCTTTCTGTGAAAGGAATAGAAACACAACGTATTTTATACCTCAGCATTACCTAACAGCCCCAGTAACCAGGAACTCCTTTCCTGTAACATTAGCTACAACTACACCTCTTGGGTGGCACCAGGCCCCCTAGCTAATCCATGTGCTCTCTGGTAGAATGTGATTACGTTGCTTTTCCTGATGTTTCCTAGCCAGTGTGGCTAGGCAGCGCCTCACCTGCACCCAAGGGTGTCCCTAGCCCTGATCCACACTGTGTCCACGGGCATGGAGGAGTGTGCCCACACACCCCCAGCTGCTCAGGGCCCTCAGCAGAGCCTGTGGTGCCCTGGCCAAGGCCACCCATCTGACATGGAGGCTGAGGGTGGGGACATGGGGCAGTAGGGAAACCTGAGAAGCTTCAATAATATCAAATCTAGTCTTTCACAGGCCATCAAAAAGTACTTGAAGATTCTAAATTAAAAATACCGCCTGTTTCAAGTTTGATCAAAGCAGTTTATAGCAGCTACAATTCCTTTTTTATTCTCATTATGTTCATCCATGAAATTAATTACGACAGAATATCACCATGAACGTCTGTGTTATTAATGGGGAAAAATTTCTCTACTTTTCACATGAAGTTTTCCAGGTAAAAGCACATCCTTAAGCTGTAAGTAAACCTTTTATGGCCCAAAACACACCTTCCCTGTCCAGGTTTAAGGAAACGACAAGGAAGAGGCCCTAAAAGTGACAGCTATATTTATGTAAGCCCAGCAGTTGTTCCTGGAGCTCAGCTTAAAGGAAATACAGGCTCTTTTACAGGCTCTTCCACTAATTCCACTGAGTGACATTGTGAATACTACTACTGGTAACAGCACTTATGCAGTACACTAAAAAACTCACAGAATTTAAAATGAAAAATTCAGGTTATTCTCTCTAGCTAGGCTATGCCCATCCATTCACTTCACCAGGTAAATAATCCTGTTCCACTCAGGGTGATGAGGATTTTGCCACCATCTGTGGTCAGGGCAGGACTTGCCACATACGAAGTCCCCAGGAATGAAGACTTTTAGTACACAGGAATTGTGTTGTTTTGGTTTTTCCCCCCCCAGTTAACTGTATGTGTATTTGATTTGCCCTTAGAAATCAACCGTGCCATTAAATAAATCACTTGCTGGTCAATCACTGTAACATATACCGTAACCTAATGCTGTGTAAATCGGATCTCTCTAAAAGAGAACTCGAGCTGAGGAACTAGTGGAGGAATCTCTGCAAAAAAACCTGCCCTGTGAGTTAAATGCAATTACTTTGAAATAAATACCTCGCCAATAAGAAAGCTGTGAAAAATAAAATTCACACTCCTAAAGGGCAAAATTATCACTCAGACTTGTTAAAAGAGTAAACTTGAGCTTTAATCGTTTATACCGGTGTTACATGTAAGGTGAAACCCTCTTAAGAGAATACTTGTTAAAGTGCATTTACTATATCCTGTAGCTGTCTATTTCAGAGTTTTGTTTCCCTTAAGTGTTCTATTTCTTTTATACCTTGTAACCTGAAGGATGCAAAAAAAGGGATATGGTTTAGTTTTGATAAGCTGTAGTCCCCTGCTTCTATGTTTACTTCACGAAACATTGGGCATAAATCTTAAAAAGAAAATATTGGTTAAAATTGCTCTTCACAAATCGACACTTGACATGTGATCAGAGCACTAATGTTGTTTATTTTCTTCTGTGTATTACTGCGCCTGATGGAAAGACCCTTTTCCAAAACTCGATTAAAAAAGAATTAACTTTTTGAAAACAAAAACTACTTTGGTCTTATAATTAAAGTCCCTACAATACTGACACAATTTTTAACTACAGTGTACAATGAATGTGAGAGACTTCTTTGAATAACTACTCTTTGCTCCCTGCCATAAACTGTCGCAGTGTGGCTGCTTGCCATGAGCAGTGCTGAGCTCTACCACCACCAAAGGTCCATGTCAGAAGTGGCCAGTGTTCCTGCTGGCTAGTCTGGGTAAGGGTTTGTCAAGTGCTTGGGAACCTTGCAGATTGAAAGGCACTATATTCCTCCAGTATAAGACTTCCACCTCATGTTAGAAGAAAAATGTTTTCATAGTTCTTATCAAAACCAAATCTTTCCCAGAGGTGAGCTGAGCAAACATCCAGGCATACCAGAGGTGATGTTTTGGTACAGAGAGATTCTGTAAGTAAATAGCAAGGTTTTCACAGATTAAACTGCAGAAAATGAATGACAAGAACCTCCAAAGTGGAAGTTTTAATCTCCTTTCCAAGAGAAGAGAAAGACAAAACACTTCTGGAACAAACAAAAGGAGTAGTAGCAGCACAGCGGTAATGACAAATACATGAAGTTCAGGAAAATATTCCGCCTCCTTCCCTCTGGACTTTTTTTAGCTTGCATTTCGCTAAAATACAGCCCGTATTTTCTCCAACAGCATAAGACTTCCTTTTAATTGAAGCCATGAAGAAATATTTCACTGCATATCAGATCGATAATACAATGGTTCTCCACGAAGGCACTAAAACATTTGCCTTTCCTCTGAACAGGTTCTTGCAACATCAGAAACTCTCCAGTCTGTTGGCTCTTGGCTTTAATTGAAATGTTGCCTCTGAAGCCATGGGCAAATCCAGACAGAGCTCCAGGCCACCCAGAGGTGGTGTTTGCTCTGGGGCTTTTTAACATTTGGTGCTACTATGCTATGAGGCGTGACCTTGCTTTTTACAGCTAAGACATGAAATCACTAAATTCAAAGAAGGGTCAGGTATGTTATCAAACACAAAGCGTATTTCATTAAAAATATGAAATTTCTTATAAACAATAATACGAACACACCACTTTTGCAATGTCACATGTTTTGAGGAACAGAACCAAATTTACTCACGTTTAAAAGCACGATCTGTATGGGAAATGTTTTTTATTTATCACAGGTGACAAAGATCACCATTCCAGTCACTGCTACTGGGAAGCCAGCTAACAGCCCCCAGGAAGATTTGCAAACCACTTAAGCCCTACACCACAGGGCCATCAAACCCTGTTTCCAAACAGCTTCTCTCAGCAACTCTAGGACTTGACTACCCATGATCTCTGCCTCCCTACTGCAAAAATGTGCTGTACCTAGACAGAAACTGAGGCTGTACTACTGAAAGCAATTAACAAGACAAGACAAATATAAATAATTGAATGGCTATAAAGTGCTCTCTGGGCATCTATGTACTGTCAAGGAAGACCTCAAATGCAACAGAATCCAAATTTGAAGAATTCTATCTACTTTGCAAAATGATCTGCTGGAGATCTCAGATAAAATGTGTCAGAGCTGTACGTCAGGTGAAATACGTGACAATTCTCAGGAGGAAGATCACTGTTGTCAAACAGTGTCAAAAGACCTTGCTCAGGAATGTGTCCCTCTCAAAAAAACGCCCAGTTATTTAGTCAAAAAATACTCTTAAAAAAACCTTAGGCATTGACTAAGTACAAAAACATCACACTGTCCGTGTCCTGTTTTATCCATTTTAGTTCTCAACAAAAGCCAGTCTTCTGCTTTCCCTATCTTGGTCAAAACACCTGATTTTGAAGTCTCTTATTTTTTCAGTGCAATAACCACACTACAATCACTTGATAAATTTGATCTTGTTTTCCCTTTAAGCCTGTAATGACTGGTGCTGGTGAAAATGAATGAAGCATGGAGAAGCCAGCTAGATTTTCGTGAACCAATTCAGGGCAGAGTCCTGATCACATGCACTTTTCTGGTTGGTTTTTTTTTTTTTTTTTTTTTTACCTTTGGACTGCTTAACCCAGGGACATGCCTTTCTACATACCAAACCCTGGCCATGCAATGTAGAGGCAATAGTAAGTATAGTCACACACAGAATCACAAGCCCTAGTTTTCAGAGGATGATGCACCGAGCTCTGTAGGCATTGTCAGTGAATCTCACTACACCAATAACTACAACAAAACTCATTTATTTAGCTGAAGGTAAATTTAGTATTTTAGCTGAAGGTAAATTTTACCAAAGAACTTTTACCATTGTGTATTCCTGGGACATCCCTTGACAATTCCTTTAAAGACTATAAGACATCATATAGCAGCTACTACTCCTTTTTTAATGTCACAAATGTGTTTCCTGCTCCCAAACAGGAAACTATTTATGCCTATACAGTATTTTTGTCAAGCCAAACTACAGGAGCTAACTAAAAAAATTTAAAAAAGGCCTAGACAGAGAAATGTGATGGGCTGGGAAAACAGCTCACCAAACAAAACTCAACCACAGAACACCCAGAAAATCAAAAAGGAAGATCCCCACTATGATCTTCCTGAAAAAAATAGTTGTGCTTTAGGGAGGAAAAAACCCAAAACCCACTTCACATCTTGATATTTTTTTTCAAATATTTTAAATGAATAACAAAATAACTTGTTTAAAGATGCAGCCTGCATAATAACATTGTGGGGACTCAAGTGCAAGGGGATCAGGAATCTTTTTTGTCTCTGCCTCTTCTTGTCTGGTAACACATTGTGTTTCTCCTGTTTGTGAAAATTAAACAATTGAGAAATGGTTTGGTCTTCTATAAAACACAGCTTATTTCTTGTGTCTAGTTTATAAAAACTTAGGCATATGTGATATGCAAGGCTTTAAGGAAAAAAAAAAGCATATTACCCAAAATTAGAGTAATTGCCACATTATTAGCTGTTCAGTTAGTTTTGCAACATTCTGTATGCATTGTCAAGTTTCACATTGCTAATTTCCTAACAAGCACAGTTTGTTTTCAGATGCCCCAAGGCCAGTTTACTAAGACCAAACACAAGCTCTGAAAGCTAAAAAAAAAAAAAAAAAACAAAAAAAAAGCAAAAAAAAATCCTGTGAACCAAGAAATTTTAAATATACAACACAACCACAATTCCAGGGTAAATTGTCCATCAACTGATTTACGGGTATTTCCTTTTTCAAGTATAACAAAACAAAGCCCCAGTTCTGGAGTATTTTTAACTCACTGCCAGTTTGTGCAATACATTTTTAATTGTGATGTGTAATGCTTTGCAAGAGAACACCCAATCAATTAATCATGAGTGCCTTCTCATGGCTGCTCGGTGGGTTCTCCTGGTCGACGTTTATCTAACATGTTGTGAACACTCCGAAGCATTTCAATGAGCTCCCTTTGAAACACACAGGGCACGCACTATTCTTTAGAAATTCCAGCAAATTCCAGTTGGGTGTATAGTACCCAGGTTCACATGTAGAGGGGCTTAAGCTAAGATAGCCAATTCTCCTGCTGACAGCTGAGCCAGGCTGGAGAAAGTCTTAATAAATGTATGCATGCATATGGATGTGTCAATATGTTTACCACAAAACTGAACATATAGCTCACTCTTTTTAGAGGTGATACTCTCACCACCAAATGAAGCTTTCTTACAGTGCCAAAACCTTCCCACCCATATTACAGCTAGAAAAACCACTGGAAATAATATTATATTAAAAGATACTTTGCGATACCTGGTGAGAAGCTGAACCATTTTAGAGAGGGTTAACTATCAATTTGGAAAAAGGGCTAAAATATTTATTCGAAATGTGATAGGTCTCTTTCTTCTAGTAAGGCTTTATAAGTGTTTTATGTTTTAGAGGATTTATCAAACATTTATATACTTTATCTATAAACCTAGAAACCAGTAAGACTTGTAATTACATACCCCTCAAAGGGCTTTTTTATTATAAAAAAAAAAAGACGTGGTCTTTAGTCTATTTTTTACATTGGCAACACCCAAAAGCTTTAATTGGAGCAGTAACTTGATGCATTCTGAAAATCAAAATGCTACAATGAAATTTCTCAGTTTGTAAATTAGATTAAGAAAGCACAACTGTTCTGTTCCAGAATCATCTGGAAAACTCTTGATTTGGTAAACCTTCATGTATGGGAATGTTTTAAAATTTTTAAAATTATTTTGCATTTATACTGATTTCCAAATCACTCATGTAAATTAAATAATATTAATACTTCTTTTAGAAGCATCTTTTTAAAACACATTTCTACAAAATACTTAAAATGTAATCTTATTACAAATGTTTCTCCTAGGAGAGCCAACACTCCTAGGAGTAATATTTAAAATACTAAAGCTCACATTTGGATTTGCTAGACTAATAAAAAATTGCTCTCTCTCTTTTGAAGAGTGACATATAAAGTATTTTAACATGAATCTGAGGAATGCTTTTACTGTATAAAGAAAAAAAAAATCAACATTTTAAGCACACTACCTTGCAGAAGGGCTTTGATAGATTTTAAATACTTAACCTGTAAAGCATTTTTTACTAATTCATGGATTTCTTGACAGAATATTTTTTTCAGCCCATAAAGTAAAAAAAAAAAAAAACAAAAACAAAAACCAACCAACTTTGAATTTAAAGACAGTTAGAAAAGTACCTCAAACAAATGTTGAAAACACTTTAAACAAAGCAGACATGAAACCACAGTCACCTTCTAATGATTTAATATTTACCAGTAATTGCTATAGTAATTTATAACACTGAAAACTATCAAACTTAACACGGTCAGTACCACAGGCATATTGAAAAATGAACCACAATTAGATGAGGACACAAATACCTTCCACACGTTTTGTCACAAACCTCCTTGAAAGATGCTGATACACTTAAGCACTACAGTTCACTACCAGATTTTGGAACCTTTTGTTTCTAATTTAGTACCTGTAAACTAGTGCTAACTGCTGCATAACCATCAACATAAACAAATCTCCCACATTTGTTTTCAAGCCTATACACAACTATTTGCCTTCACTAAAGTATTTCCTACAGAAGGGTATGCATGATTTGCCTTGATAACACAGCTTTTTAATACTGTGCTCTCCCCAAGTCAAATAAAATTTAGTCACATTTTTCATGTTGTATTTGTGATGGAAAGTCCACGCACTGAATGCAGTGACTTCAGGGAGCTTCTCCTATAGCTAAAGGCAATCAGAACCACCAGAATTAAAGTTTGCTCCCATCACCAAGCAGAAACAGTGGTTCAGAAGACTAATAGCACTTCCAGTAAAAGTCCCTTTGAAACTGATTACTAAACAAAATATAACAGGCTTTTACTGTAACTCAAAGTTTACTTTACCATCACATTTTAAAGCTGTAAATTTCAATATATGCACTTATTTCCATCAACACGTAATTGGATTTACTTCTAATTAACTTATGTTTGACAAAGCACTTAGCTTTAATATACAGATTTGGTCTGTAGTAGTAACAACTGTAAGTGGGCGAGAAATTAATCTTCCTCTTACAAAAATCTTAATGAAGAAAATAATATCCTTAACATTGATTTCCTTACTAGATACAGGACATCTCATGGTTTCTCATGAAATACATTGTTATTTCACTAATCTGTAGACTACTGAAAAAGCAAGATGCCCTTATAGGTTCTGTACTTAGGATCTTCATGTTATTTCTAATTTTAAAAATGTGAAATTCATGCTTTATGTAGCTTCCATTATTAAAAAGTTCCAACCCCACAGTTCACAGCCTAAATGGTTGGATTTTTTTGCTACCAGCTGATGAAAAAAGAGCATAAGTAATTCTTTCTCTTTAATAATCTCACCTTCTGAGCTGCTTTAGAGGGACTCTTGTTTTTGCTTCCTTTGGGTCTTCCTCTTGGTCTTTTAGGAGATGGTTCACCAGTTGGTTCCTAAACACAGGAAAACATGCTATTGTGGCAAGAGGCTACAACTAACCCACATGATCTAAAGGATAACCTAAACTGAGAAGTTGCTTAAAACATATGAATTAACAGTATCAATAAGTAACATAGTATTAATAATGCAACATGAAAAATTTAACAACTCCAGATAAAGGAAAAAATATATTTTGTACAATAAAGGAGTTGAACTTCTCTTGCAATTGCATAAAAAAACTTGGAAAAGTGTGCATATTCTAACATGCAAGTTATACCAGGAAACACATTTTGTAAAGATGGCTATGATTTCCCTCATATAAGAGCAGTTATTCAAAAAATAATACAGTTACCCATTTAATTTCAATTACAATTCATTATAACAAGATACAATAATCACATGTAGTTTCTAGCACAAACTTTTTACAGAAAAAAAAGTTAACTACCAGAATATTGTAAAGTAAGATGAGACTACTTCTCTCTCAAGGGGGCAATTTTTCTTCTGTTGTTCTGCAGTCGGCTTTATATTCACACTTATTCTAAAGATAATTGATTTGTATTAAAATGCAAATGTAAACGCTTCTTCAAATAGAACACTAGTAAGCCAAAAAAACTCGACCAAAGAAAAATCTGAAACAAAACTCCAACTCAAAAATGAGTTGATACTGATTATTTTAGCTATTTTCTTAACTAGTTCCTTTGCCTGACAGTAAATAACCAGTCCTTAAAACAGAGTATGAATTACTAAGAGTTCGGATTCCAAATATTTATTCAGTGAATCATAAACACTATAAAACTCTTCTAGCCTTGAATATTATACATTTCATTCAGATTACAGGATGTGGTAGAACTAATTAAATGCAGTTTGTTAACTTAAATCAGTTTAAACCCCTTCAGCTTTCATAATTCTCCAGTAGGTTAAGGGGAGGCTGGCGAGGGGACTCCCCAAGTGCTGCAGCTCAGTGGCGAGCCCCGCAGGCACTGCACATCTGGGCTGAGCACGTTGAAGGAGACGCGTTTTTCTTTCACTTCCATACATTCAAATGGTATAAGAGAAAAAAAAAATAGGAAAAAAAGGGAAAAAAAAGAAAAAAAAAAAAGAAAAGGAAGAAGGAAACCCTGGCACAAGCCCGCAGGGTCGGTGGGTGCCGGCTGCCGGGGCTGGGCGAGGGCAACCAAGGGGTGAAGCAGGAAGGGGGACAGAGCCCGCAGTCACCGGACCGATGGAGTGGGTGTCACTGAGGGCAGAGCGAGAAAACGGGGGGCTCTGCTTTTATGGCTTTCCAAAAAGTACTTTCTGTGCAATTTACAGGACCATATCGGGGCGGGGGAGGGGAAGGAAGCAAAGCAGCCGGGTTTCCCCCGGCTCGGGGCTCTGCTGCTCAGCTCTCTCCATGTTTCGAGCCCCTCGAAGGCTCTCGTGGCAGTGGGGCTGATGCCAAATGAATGGGAGTAAACACGTTTAAGCCCGCGGAAGCTCGCTTTAAAATGAGCTCCACGGACAGCCCTACTTCTCAGTCGTGACTTCCGAGGGAGGCAGGGAAAAGGCTGCGGGCTGCTCCGCGCTGCCCCCGCCGAGCTGCGGGATTAATTGGTTGCATCCGCAGGCAAAATCCTCCTTCGGCGGCGCCGGCGGAGGGGCTGCAGAGCGCGGGGGCTCCCCCCGGGCCCCTCGCTCGGCGGCAGGGGCTGAGCGCGGCTCGGCACCTCCAGGCGATGCGACAATGGCACTTCGGGAAAGGAAGAGAAGGGGGGTGGGGGTGGGAATAACGCACGGATCTAGCAACCTTAGCTCGAATTCAGGTCTTGCAAGTCAAAAAGAGGAGCCCGGCGCGTCCCTTTCGGGGCCCAGGTGGAGGCTGTGGGTGTGGGTGGAAAGGAGCACAGGGCTCCGCTCCCCGCGTCCAGACACGGCAGCGTTCCCGTCGCCTCGACCTGCCTGGGAAAGCGCCGGAGCAAAGGCAAAAGGTGTTGCAAATGCAGGGCAAGCCCCCTCCGGCTACCTCCCCCACCTCCATCGGCAACGGGGGC